>JAQIVE010000103.1:0-55427 GCA_034698285.1 Sminthurinus bimaculatus
TATGTTGAATTTTGCTGAATCAGAAGATGATCATTATAATATTTATTTACTTCGGCCACACAATCACAATAATAATGTCTATATGTGTATATCTAGAAGATAATGACACTCAGCTTGGACTCCGAGTCGTAATAATAATAGTATGTATTCTTTCTCCATTTGCCTTTATGCATGTGTTGTGTTACCATATGTCATACATACCTGATATTACGCTTTAGGAATAGCAGTAAAATAATAATGACAATATTATTATTTGTCTAATTGTTCTGCTCCATTCGCTGTGTCTGCCAGGCTGGATGATGTTTATTTTTTGTCCCTTCTTGACGAATGTCTGTGTAAAACTGCGTGTACAGGACATGTTAATGCATTGGAGGGCGAAATTCCATAAACCTTATATATTATTGTCCTTCTCCTCCCCCTCCAACTTGAGACTATGTATTACTGACTACTGACTATACTCATCGTTTGCAAAAGTCATAATACTCGTTAAAATGGATGGGAGACCATGGCAAGGATGACAGGAGAAAGAAACATTTCATAACAAGGATTCCGTCCGTCTCCGTTTATTGCGTAAAGCGTAAATGGTTTAATATATCTGTTCTGTATTCTGTATATGCCTCAGACCTTTGAAGTGAGATTCAGTTGAGAGTCAGAGTCGGCAATGTAACACTTATACAAAACATACAATTGGTACCAAATACAAAATAAAATGTAGGTATAGTCGACAGAAAATGAAGCGCTTCCACGCTTTGCCTTAACTATGTATCTTATATGTGTGTAGTGTGTATGGTTTTGTCGTCGTTGTTGTGTCAATGATTTAGTACTTCAGGAGCAGAAACAGTAGTGTCCAAACAATTTCACGCATGCTTTGACGTACAAACACCTTTTGAAAAAATATATAGCTATGTTATACTTTGCAATTTATTTCGCACATAATATGTCTGTACAAACTACGAGCAAATAACAAATATGAAATAGACAAGGCAGACAGGCCGAGTGAGCCTTTGAGATTTGAGAGGGTACAAAATACGAAAGCAGCAGAGTACTGCAATACAAAGTCGTTTTAACTTTGACACAAAGCATAAAACGCATCTCATTGTCTGCTGTTTTTGCCGAGGATCGTTGGTCGACGTATCATATTGGCATAATATACAATACAATACAATATCATACAAAACACAAAATGCAATGTGTGTAAGTGGTAAATGTGTGTGTGTGCTTTGAGGATTTGAGACTCGAGGATTATGTTCAATTTACGTGACGCTATTTTATCGTTATTATTATTATTATTAGGTAGTAAGTATTAGGATTTTCTATGAGTGGAATTGGAGTTGGAGGCACTTCTTTTATATAAATCGATATGGTGGAAAGGCTCAGACGCTCAGGCTGAAATTGAGATGAATTACCTCCTATTTTTTCACCTTCAAAAGCCTTGTGAAATATACCTGCTCTCGGCGAAATGAACAATGTTATTATTATATTACTTGCATTTGTCTACTTTACTTTTATCATCGTCATCTTTATAATAATAATATTATACGTTTTGTATTGTCTATACCCAGCATTCAGAATGATATGAGAAAGATGCGTGCGAGCACATGCCATAATATGATTTGAGCGTGATCCAAATAGTCTAGAAACGGAAAATACTTTAAATGGTGTAAATATCACGTATTTACCTATTTAGTCAGCACTTTCCTTCTTACTTTAAGCTGATCACATTCCCCCATTTGCTTAAAAAGCATTTAATGTAGCTCATCTACAAAAATAATACATGAATAGTACAAAAATTGTGGACCATCTGTACTTTTGCCTTTGCATCATTTAAAATGAGAAAAGCTAATAATTTTGTACATAAAATACAGTTTCTGCATTGTATTGCATATTGTGTTTTGTACAGAAATCTGTTGTTGTTTTCTTACATGTGGTTGTGAGATTGTGATTTGTGATTGCTCATCATCATCTTTTTGCTTGATCACATCATTTACCTCCCTTGGCAGCTCTTATTTTATTCCCAGGTACGATTTCCTACATTCATTCCACAGTGAGGACTGACTAATGTACAGAAGGAAAACGATAACATGGATGCACATTTTGTACATATTAGAAAAGACAAAGCTAGCATTACTTTTGATGTGTTTAATGTGTGTGTACGTAATAACTATTGCTCTATCTTTGTATTTCTGTATGTTACACGATTAGAGTTTGGGAGCGAGATTACAGTTGAAATTTGAAAGTGATCGTCGTCCCTGTTCTGCTGCTGCTTGTTCTTCTTCTTCGTCTTTAAATTATTGTTATTATTGCTCCGTCGTGGACGTAAAATATCTACAAAGACGAATGAAATTTTGAGGTAAAGAAAAGTGCAATAAAGTTTCGTCTACCGTCCTTGTTTTATTCTGTACTGTCAGTTGCAGGAGGATGACGATGACGATGAGTATACATATATAGCAGCAGTGCAAGTGAAGTTGACGATGACTAAGTAAAGAAAAATGCATAACACATATTAGACATCATAGTATGGAAGGATATTCGTTGGATTTAATTTATTTGAGTTGATAAACTGGTTCACTAACAGATGAAAGGGAGCCAACTTTATTGTTGTTATTATTATCATCATCATTATCACCATTTTGATTACATATATTATTACATTGCAAAGAGTATTTAAAGTTAATATTCCAAAGTGTGAGGAAGACAAAAGAAGAATGATGCAGATGAGCAAAAATATAATAATATGAGGATTTAGAGAAATTTTATGTATGAAAACTCAAAAGATTGTATTGTATTTTTAATGTGTAAAACCAAGCGTGTGTATTATTGTGTGTACAATATGTAATGAATTTTAGATGTAATGCCTGTACACAGAAGAAAGAAGATGAGTAAATAGGAAAGGAATTAATAGTCGCGAAAAGTAATTTATTGCATGTGTGAGAAAATGCATTCAAATGCTAATCCATTCCAATCCAATCCGATCCACCTCATAAACTTATACAATTTACAATAAACAATATAATATAGTTACAAGTAAGTATACGCAGTAAGCAGGAGTAAAAGAGAAAATTGGGAAAACTCGAAGAAATTCTCTCACTTCTCCTTCGCTTTGGTTTTTATACGCATATTGAGTATTATGTTATAAAAAATAATTTATTCCTCATCTCTCATCTTCAAGTACTTCATGTAAGCATGCATGTATATGCATACAATTCAGTGCATATTCCAAGGTAAACTATGTATATATCATGCATGTGTGTGCAGATTGGACTTTGAATGGAGAAGGAGCAAATTACTAGCATTATCGAATTATAGATTCTCCTAGTCATAACCTGATAATATAAAAAACTCATTACCAACTAATAAATTGATAATGGGGAGAAATCACGAAAAACTCCTCTTCATCATCAGCAGTAATAATAATAATAATAATCATAATACGAACAATCACACAATACACAATACCACTACCAAGATGCAATAACAGGAGTAGTAACAAACGTAATAATTAGTGTATAAACAACTATATTACATTACTAGGAGCACAATTCTCACAGAACAACTCTCTTAATAACGCTTGATTAGATCCAGACTTGAATTTGAATTAGAACTTTGATGGTCAAAGATTTTAAGCATAACCATAACTATGTTGATGCTGCTGCTGCTTTTGTTTTTGTTGTCACACACATAAATTTACACCCAGCCTTTGAGCCTCTCAGCACCAGCAACCAGCACGTTACTGTTTATTACTCTGCATCATTTCTTTACCTAGGTTATATTTATATATGTACAATATGTTATGGATTTTTCTCTTTGGCATATAGATATAAAGAGAGATGAGAGACTTATTCAAGTAGATAATGAGCGAACAAGAGGAATTATGCATTCTGCAACATGCCGGCCACAAATAGATCAATTTAGAGATAGTTGAGCCCACGGCTTATGCGTATACCTACTATAGAAATACAAAAGTCTACATAATATACTTGTCTTTGATATATCATCAGCAACATAATAGCATTAACCACTTGAACATCCACGACAAGTAAAAGAGATAGAAATAGGAATAGAGAAAGAGAAGGAGAAGCAGAGGGTAAAGCCACCATGAAAAATATTCATCTCCACATTATACATATAATAATATTATATTGTATGCAGCATAACATGGAATGGAGAGAGAAATAGACTAGACTTGAATAGAGACAATGGACGACAATAGTGGATTACGTATTGATATTTATATTTTGGGTGAGGACGAACGACACGGCTGCGTGACTCTCATCCTCATTGACTTGACTAAACTCACATTCACTTGGAGTGTGTATAATATGATATGGAAAGAGAATGGAACTAAACTCTAGTCTAAACTCTCCTGACATTACATTACAATGCCTCGTGAATCCTGGAAATATCCGTGTGTACAAAGTACAAAGTGTATGCGAAGAAGAAGAACAAGTAGAGCCTGCTTGACTCTGGGTCTGGCTCTGGATGAGATGAGAGCGTTGAGAGGAAAGCTCTCATGATTACTTTTGACTGGATAGAAAGAGACACTGGGAGCGAGAGAGAGAGAGAGAGAGAGAAAGAGAAAGAGAAGTTTTCCCTCTATGGAAATATTGGATAGGGGTGAAAGGCTGAGGCTCATGCTTTCCCTCTCTCTCTCTCTCTCTCTCTCTCTGCAAGTGAAAATGATGAGTGGGAGAGGAAGAAAGAGGAGAGAGAAAGAGAGTAAAGCTGCGATGAAATCCAAATCAGAAACTCAGGGATGAGAGAGTAGACTGTAGACTGTCGAGTCGAGTGTCGAGTGCAGTGCACAGAATATCAGAACAGAGTGTACCTAGAATGTGTACACATAGGATAGATGAGTTTAGTAAATGTGTACGTATAATATACATTATAAATAGTTGCTGCATAGTTTTTTCCATCCATACAATATATAATATATACTTAGGTAGCATAGAGCATGGAACATGTTCAAACAGAAAGTGTGTATACACATAGTTGCTAGCTGAACGCATCTTCTTCCGTTTCTTTGGAAAGTTTCAACTCGTCCTTCTGCTGTCGAGGACTCTATGTGTGTGTATATAAGTATAAGTATACGTTGTACGGTTTCACAATCCACGCATTGATTTTCTCACTTGCTGGTTGGAACCTAAAATGTAGTTTGATGGATCTATCATATGTTTCAAATGGAATCGATTCTCTATCCTATTTTCTATTGTTTACCGTATTTCAGACGGAGAACAAGTCCAAGAAACGAACAAGAAGGTTGAGCTCAAGAGGAGAAGGACGAGGAGGAGACAAAGAACAAGAAAAAGAAAAAGTGACGGAGTTTTCGAGTTTTTGGAATCACGACAGGATACCGGAGGGAAGTTGAAGTCGAGCAAAGTTGAAGCTGAAACGGAGGCTGAAGCTGTGTAGACAAAGTTGCAGACAAGAAAGCGGAGAGAACGGGGACTGTGTGCTTCTCAGTATCTTTTCTTCCTCTCTTTCTCTCACTCGTTCTATATCTTCCCTTACTATATTTTCCTTTTCCTCATTTTCCTTCAGTCTCGTCCAAAATTAAAGAGAGAAAGAAACAATGGATCGTTAATTAAAAATCGGAGGGAGACACGAACAAGAAGGCCACAGACTTATTATCAATAATAGAGAAACAAAGACAGAAGAAAGCCGGAGAAGAAGACGAAGAAGAAGCAGGGAAAATGTGCATCTTAATTGAGAGACAGAGCAGTTGAATCAAGTCGTAATTCGAATTATGGAAGAACACACACTGCTTGTGGAGACTCCTTGTTTGGCAGCCGCAACAGCATCAGCAGCATTATCATCATCATTAACCACTTTTCTTCTTCTTCTTCCCTCTTCTTCCCATAATACCATCTCCCTGTCGACGTCGTCGTGATCTGATCACGACCACGATCACTCACAATGGAGAGCAAGGCTGCTCTCTTCCAGCCGACGCTTTTTATACCGCACCGGAGATTCTACTTTGCCCGGAGCCTCAATACACGGCGGAAATTTTGTAAAAAAGTCCTCCAGGTAAGTTTCAAAATTAATAACAGTATTAAAAACTTTTTACTACTTTATACTTCAGACACTGAAGCGATCTTTTTAAAATACATAATAATAATACTGATGTAGTAACGCGAATATGGAAACTAAAAGCCCATTATCTGTTATTACTGTATTATTATGGTGATGACATAAGGTATAATGAAAATAAAATGCAAATTTATGTGGATCCGCAGGTTATCGTTGTAATGATCCTCCTCATCACCATCGGACTCAATGTGATCTTCATCGTAGAGACCGGCCGAAGGCTCAAGTATCAACAGCAAAAATTGGAGCAACAATATCCACAGTTTTTACCCACGGCTCTTTCCATTTCTGGTAAGAACCAACAACCAAAACCAACCAACCTAGTTTAATACATTACACAATACACAATAATACTATTATTATATACTATATGTACTTTGATTTTTTCCCCTTCCATCCACACTCACTGTACTCTGTACTATACTCTGCTCTGCTTTTTTTATGTACAAAATATACTACGGTTCTAAATCGGGAAATGACGGTGCACCAAGGGCCTTTTTTGTATCCCTCTTTTTTATATTTAACTACGCAAACTACAGTATTGCTCATGCTACGCAAAGCAATCGGTTTTAAAATTTCCTGTTGTAGTTGCACTTGTGTAATTTTTTTGTGGAGAATTTTTTTACACCTTTTTTATTATGGTTGATGAGCCCGATGATTATACATATAGATAGAAAATACTTGTGTTATGGAACTATGTACATTCAAAAAAGGAAAAGTTATGTATAAGTATAAGTATAGCATTGTTTGTACTTGTATAATATTGTACATACATGGTTTTGAGCAGGTGGTGAGGAGGACTCTCAGTGGTGGAAGGGTCGATGGAAAAACAATAATCAGAATCAAATGACTCGCCTTGTTGTAGGAGCCAGCGGAGGAGGGGGCGGTGGCGAGTCTAATTCTAATGTAAATCCTGCTTCTCGATCATTAAATGTGGAAGTCTGGTCAAGTCAATCTCGGGTGGTTGTCAGCGTGGACGGTGCTACGGTAAATCCATCATTTTATAATGCTCATCATTTTCAATTTTATATGAACAAAATTGTAGCATTAACGTGTAGTCGTAATTTGTTTTTTGTGTGTGTTCAGATTATTGCTCAGGTTATGTTATAATATGTATCTTCATGTTTATTCATGTTCCTTTTTGGAAATGTTAAATTGTTTCGACCGCGGTCTTTACTCTTTACACTCCTCCAAAAGCAATATATATAAACATAAGCCACACAACCACAGAGCAAAAGAGTCGCATAATCTTTTCCTGTGCGTTATTGTGCAATAATATTATGTAGTAGTTAGTAGTATGGGTATTGAGTATAATAATAATCACACTGATGGAGGTGGTGATGATAACATGTAATGTAATAATGGGGTGAGGAGTATCAAGTATCAAGTTTAATATCAAAAGGATAAAAACGATAAGATAAGAAGAAAAGCTGTGTTGAGACGTTTCATGCCGTGTCTTGAGGACGTCGCGATGCGGAACGGTGTAAAATGTAAAATGTTATAAGAGGAAGACAAACATATTACATACAGATATACAGCTGCTGTGGTTGTAGCTCGTTGTGTGTGCGAGCTGTTAATGTTAATTTTCAGCTTGCAAAGACGAAAAAATGCTCCACGCACGCATGAATTCTTGAATTTTCTTCAAGGTGGAGAGTCCTCCAATTTTTAATGTATAAATCATGTTGTGATCACCATCTTCCTCATCTCGTCATTGTATTTGTACATGTGATATAATATGATAATAAATGTGTACAATGTACAAGTAATAATGTTTGCATGTACTATGAATTTTGGTGTTGATTAACTTGAAAAGCTTAATTTTTAACTGTTTTAATGGAATGTTGTTGTTTTTTGTGGGTGTATATTTGAACCAAAATGCAGATTTTAGAGGATAAGGAAGCGGGAAAGAATCGTGGAATTCACGTTCTCATCCTGAATCAAGCGACTGGCAGTGTGATGGCCCAGAGAGTTTTTGACACATATTCTCCACATGAGGATGAAGCCATGGTTTTATTTTTAAATATGATTGCTCAGGGGAGAATCGTCATCTTTGCCATCAAGGTATGTGCATATAGAGACAACAATTTGTATGAAATGGTTGCATAAAATATTAAATCAAGAAATGGATTTTCTCATGTTCTTCGTAATATGACAATGCATTTTAATTATTATTTCATACTGTTTTTAATTTCTTCATGCTGCTTTTTATTACCAATATATAAACATTGTTTATTGTAGGACGAGGGAACGTTCCAAATGAAGAACAATGCCCGAGAAATGCTCGCTCGATTCGGTTCAGAGCGAGCCAAGAATTTGGGCTGGCGTGACATGTGGGTGAGTGAGAAAATACATGTTATTATCTAGTAATAACTATTTATTTTGTAATAATGTAAGAAATTAATGTTTATTTAACGGCAGAGTTCTAATTGACAGTTGAAACGGATGGTTTTTTGTGGAATGTTGATATAAATATAGGCGATGGTGACCACGAAAAATTTTGACGCGACAAAAGTTCTTCCAAAAGCCCTAGCTGAGGAATATAGTAAAAGTAGTGACTTTCACGCTTGGGGAGCACCAGTCACCCTCAAAGTACAAGTTCCACTTGTCTCTCTGGAAGGTAAAAAAAGTTACATTACAAATTGTCATTAATTATTCTCTATTTTCTGTATGTCCATTATTCATTTTGCTTGTCATTTAATTCCACGTGCAAATCGAAACAGGTCATTCATAAAATTGTGTTCAAAGGTTTTAATGGGTTGTTTTTTGTATTTCATTTGGACTTGTTCCACACAGAGAGTCAGTGTAAATGGCCAGAAGCAGAAGACAATGAGCGACGGAAAGAATTCTGCAATCATATTGAAGGCTATGGAAGCATCTGTAGTTGTCAAGATCCTGCCCCTCTTTATTTTACTAAACCCCCTTCTTCCGTAATTACTACCTTTTTATTTTAAATGAAGTCTTATAAGTAAATTCCATTCAGGATTCTGTAAGATTTTTCGATGGACAATTTATCGAGTTTTGAACCGGAAAAATTAGCTCAATTCGTTCAGAATATTTTGTCTAACTATTTTGTCTAACCTCGGCTGGAGTTTCTGACTTACTGAATTGGGCAGTTTTTCCGGCCAAGAATTCGGGTTTCAATGGGACAGTACAAGTTCAATCAATGTTTTAAACGCATTTTCCTGGATTTACTTTTTATAATTTGAAAAGCTAACATTGCAATAGTATTTATGTATTTATGTACTTATCCGAAAGGTTTGATGTGGTTTTAATTTTGGTTTGTCTTGTTTTTCAGCTTCTTAACTTTACGACATTCAATGTGCCAGTAGCTGTAATTGCGAGTAATCGACCTCATTATTTATTCAGGTATTCAGTTTTACCATAAAGTATCCATTTTATTGACTGTGTATCACCACATTAACGACGGTCTAAAAGTTTATGGAAGGAGTGAAATTATTTATTATGACGGTTTTACAATTGTTACTATTCTTTTTGAAATTTTCTCAGAATGTTACGTTCTCTCCTGTCCGCGGAAGGAGCGAATCCGTCTATGGTCACTGTTTTTATTGACGGCTATTACGAAGAGCCTATGGCAGTCAGCCGTTTATTTGGTAATTTGGAACTGAGTTAAAAATAAATTAAAAACCACAAAATCACATTACACATTTAAAATTTACACATGGTATAAATACACTCGTTTATATTGTCGTTAGACTTTTTTTTACACTATCATAATTTATACATAAAAAAGTAATGACCTGTAAACTTTTTCTCCGAAAATAGGACTGCGTGGGATTCAGCATACGCCGCTGGGCGTTCGCAATGCTCGGATTTCACAACATTATAAAGCATCGCTCACTGCCACATTTAATATTTTTCCAAATGCAAAGTACGCTGTCATTGTTGAAGAAGACTTGGATGTTTCTCCTGACTTTTTCACGTACGAAAAAACAAAATACCCGACAAATATGATGGACTATGACAAATCCAAGCACAGAAAAATAATCTGAATCCCACATTTACTGCTCATTTGGGATTTCCTTTTCCTCCGTATTTACATTAACTGAAGGAAGAGGAAGTGAACCGATTTTTTTCCCTCTGTACGACTATTAATAGATACAGTGTACACACAGATTCGGATGAATGCAGATCTGAATTCCAATCCGAATTCAAGTTTCGGGAAAATACGGACATCTGTTTGCAGTTCATCGAGTCTATCCTAGAAATAAAAAGAGATTATATGCATAAGAACTGCAAAAAATGTAAAATAGGAGCAAATAGTCTTTCTGTCGAAATGTTTGTATAATGAAATTCGTTTGCGGGAATACATACATACGTACATACTTATGTACAAAATATGTATGTATAGGTCATTTCACTTTTTCCTCTGGAAATTTTGTCCATTACCCTTTTCATTTATTTGTATTAAATAAATGAAATGTATTCAGATTCGAAAAGGAAAGGAAATACGTGAGCAGTTAATGGAGGAAATAGCGATTAAACACAGATATTTCTTTAGCTTTGTTCTAGCATTCTAAACCAAACACAATTTTATTTATTTATGTGAATAAATAAACAGAGTGTCGATGTGTGTACAATTTTGCCATTTTCCTTTGTTTACATACAGTTATTTCAGTCAAACGATAAGACTGCTGGAAGAGGATCCGACGTTGTATTGTGTGTCGGCATGGAACGATCAGGGATACGAGCATACAAGTGCAGACCCGAGCCTTTTATATCGTGTTGAAACGATGCCAGGTATTCAGTTTTATCAAAAATATGTAGTATGTATGCATGTTTTGTAAATCATAATTTACTAATAATATCATTATTTTTAATTTTTTTTTCGCTAGGTCTGGGATGGATATTAAAAAGATCTCTATACAAAAACGAGCTGGAGCACAGATGGCCCACCCCCGAAAAGGCAAGTTTTCCTATTGTCCAGAATGAAAGAAAGAGGACGAAAATTGTCATTATAATATATCAACTTCATTGACCTCCAATGAGAAACCTACCTACTCTCCCTCATTTCCCTTTTCTCTCGACTACTCTCGCTACTATACTCTTGAATGTGAAAAGCTCAATGGGAGTCTTTTGGCAAAACTTATTTATTTTCCAGTTTTTACATTCCCCCCTCTACCGTTGTTGTTGTTGTCCCTTCTATTTTAGTCCCGGGGTATATATATAGTAGTCGTGGGAAAATGGAAGCTGGTACCATTAGAGAGCTATGAATATAATTTGTGATAAAATGATGGTCAATAATTGTATGGTTTTAATTTTAATTTTAGAGTTGGGACTGGGATATGTGGATGCGCCTCAATGAAATGAGGTAAGTAAAATGAACCTCATCTCAATTTCTTTATTTTTACGTATTAGATATAGCTTGAATGAAATGAGGTACGCATTAAAAACGTTTTTCAAATACTTTTTTTTGATTGATATTGGTCAATATGAAATTGGGTATACATGATTTTTATTGTTGGGTTGATTGTAGGAAGGGGCGTGAATGTATAATACCTGACGTTTCCAGGACTTACCACTTTGGTGCTTCGGGTCTCAACATGAACTCGTATTTTCAAGATGTGTACTTTAAGAAGCGTTCGTTTAATACTTTACCTGGTGTAGCTCTATCAAATTTGGACAGGTGTGTGGTTGTGATCTCTATAATATATTGATAGTTAATAATCATTTCAATATGTAGTTATACTACAGTACTTATATACGTCTGTGTTTCCTTCCAATTTTACTCACGGTCATGAAGAGTGGGAGAATAAATCTATAGACATAATATACGACCGTCTTTTTTAATCTTGAAATTGAATACTTAGTGGGACGTCTACTGACTTTCTCTCTATGTAATCGGAATACCCGTGCCTGAAAATACCCGGGAGCAACATAATATTTGCATTTTATTATAAGAAGCACGTGATATTAAAATATGAAGAGTGTATACAGACTATTTTCTTTGTATACCACTTGACACGGTGGAGAAAGTTTTACTTACTTTTAGCTAATTTTACCTTATCGCAAAGCTGATAATGGCTCGAAAAGTTTCATTTCCTTCCGGTTAAGCCGCGTCTTCTGGTTTTGACGGTTGCCTTCCTTTCTAACTTATATATGTGCATAGAATATGTCGATGTCGTGATTTCCTTCCACTCTTCATTAAGGTTTCCATTTAAAAGAGGTTGTACTTATAAGTATGTGTTTTAAGCTTGATCAATCTTTTTTTCCAACTGCAGTTTAAAGAAGAGCAGCTACGAGAAATTATTAGAAAAGTCCCTGAGTGAAGCTCAAGTGCTTGATCATAGCAAGTCTCCGTGCGAAAAAAATTTCTTTCCTTCTGATAGCAAGGTGAAAATTATACTTACACATTATATCTAATTAATTTCTTCCTCGGGTAAAGGCAAAGAAAATTAAAATTTAATAAACTAATAACTCGTTTAATCTGACAGGTTTAAGTCTTACGATTACTTTATTATTGTTATGAATTACTACCAAGAAATATTATGAAATAATATTGTGTTTGCTCCATTTTCAGGATGGTGCTTCTTATATTCTCTTTATTAAAATGGACGACCCAAGAGACTTTAAAACATGGCTTCAAGTAGCAAAGGTAGACTGTTTTTAATTAACCTAATTGACTCCCTCATTTCAATTTATACGTATAGTCTATAGTCGTGCAACGTAAATATTTTTAAGTATCATGCCCGGTAAACATGTAATATATTATTGTAACTCTATGATTGTACCTTGATTTTATACCGGCTTATTATTGAAAAGTAAAAGGAATTGCGTTTTACTTCGTAATTTGAAAAACAAAAACTTTAGTGTGAAACTTCCAAGGCTATACATTATACATATTGGCTAAGATTTATCGACTCCTTGTTTTAATCAACGGGACTTTTTGAATGTTATTGTCTTTCAGTGTTTTAAAATCTGGGACTTGGATGCTCGAGGTTTTCACCGGGGTCTCTGGAGAATTCATTGGAAATCTAATCCAGTCTTTGTCGTGGGTGTTCCTTCCAGCCCTTATTCGTAAGTCTAGCACTTATTTTCTAGAGTTGATAAGTTCATAGTAATAATCTTACTTTTACAAAGCTCCCGGATTTATTTTCTTGTGATGAAGTCCTTTTTTAAATCGTTCACACAGTAAATCTAAAATTTACAACACTGCGAACAATTTCATAGTAAGAAGTAAAAAGGTTTATTTATGTAAAAAATGAATGTTTTTTCATAAATTTAATAGACAAACGAGGGAAATACTACTTACGTTTAGAGGGTTTTATAGATCTTGCAGAATTTTATATATTTTTTATTGCATGTTTCATGTCCTAGGTCAGAGAGAAAAGGGAACTTTGAATTTAGTTTGCGACAATAGTCATAAATAATATGAGTGAGCCTGTCACAGAGTGCATAGTTTATGAGAAATGGGGAAGCATAAGTGACCCAGTCGATAAAGCATCTGTGTACTATACTGTATCATTCATACAGCTATATATAATCTGATGTATAATTCAAGTATTTTTGTATGAAACTTTATGGTATAAAACGATTTTAGTTTGCTTTTACCCTTGAGTGACAGAAGGCAACATGTACATAACATAAGACATACGTATAAGCATGCAAGAAAACAAAGCATACAATATATTTTATATCCACAGTTGAAGTAAACCTTCTCTGCGTACTTAATAATACAGGACGAAATGTGTGAAAACATGAGTTTGCGTATGTGTCACTTTGGAACAACAACCACTAAATTTCGTGGTTACGTCTCCAGATCTAACGGAAAGATAGTAATTAAGTGGCAGCTTGACATGCGGATGCTGTTGTGGTTTTCAAAATATCATCACGCAAGGACGGCAAAATGAAAGATGACATTTAGGCAGAAATCGAGTGAAATAATAAATCAGTTTTTTGAAGAGATGTATGTATATGTGTTAGAATAGGCCAACCTTTGAAGTACGAAATGTTTTCAATCTTTTTTTACATTCAAGTTTCAGCAAATATTTCCTCGAATTTCATACAAAATAGCTCCACTATCAGCTATAGAATTATTGTTTAATATTTACTTGTTTTTCATAACATATACATGCATGTATTATAGGAAATTGAGTATCTAGTACATAGTACATACATGGATTTTATTACGAAAACATTGAGGAGGTATATTTGGTCAAATTATTTTCATATTTTTTGCTTTGTTCATCCAAAATAGTTAAAAGACAGCGATGCTGACAAGATTTTATTTCAAAGTCAGTGCGTTTTTCCTTTTGTTTGGTAATAAAAATAAGTACATAGCGAATCTCGTTTTGTAAATGGATATTCCCGTTTCCCTTTCTCCTATATGTATGTATATCCAAACCAAATGGGAAATCAAGGACAACAAAGAAACGAAAATAACAATCACGATTCAGTACCTCTAATGTAAAAGAACTTGACGAACAATAACAGAGATGGGTAAAATATCTATGTGTAATGTGTATCTATGTAAATCGTTAGAGCTCGTTTCCTATACGAAATATCGAATGTCATTCGACTGGTTTTACGATCGGCCTAAGAATCTGTTCTTTATATTATTATACTATTGGAAATCTATGAAAGCCATCTCAATTTTCTCTAGCTTTTTTCGTCTTATTTATAAGGCAAATACATACAGCAAGATGATGCAATAGAATGAATGACTTCGAAGTAAGGATTTTTTATGTTTGATGACTAAAGATAAAAGGAAAAGGAATAGATGGGAAAAAATCTGGGTATGATTTGTATGCTATTTGAAGTTTCAGTCAGGAAATTTGCTGGTTTCTGTAACTAAAAAGGCGGAAAATCACCTCAGTCGATGCGTTTGTGCATAAACATCATAACTTATGATTCATAAATAATAAGGGGAATATGGAATATGTAATGTACCAAAAAACACAAGACAGAACAAGCTTTGTAATAGAATTCAATTTTATCAAATAATTTTTTTACACTGTTTATCAAAAGTCGACATTTTCATTCAAATTCGGCGGAAAAATTAATAAATCATAATAATTTGATATTTTAGGAAGATTTAATTCTTATGCAGACTTTTTTAACTGTGATACGTAGGAATTCTCTGGCACAAAAATTGACTTTGTTTTTATTTTTTAAAATAAAAAAATTCGGCAGATTACCCGACTGAATTTGAATTATACATAGATTTGATTCAGACTATCTCTTAACTGATGTTGTATGTGTGTTTTTGTTGTCTTGTAGGAAATTCAAGCCGTCGAATATAACTCCAATATATTTGGAGTCGGAGAGTGGCAGGGAGCGGGAGGGACGAGGAGGGAGCTATTGAAAATTGATGACTGGAAAAAACCGGAGGAAAAGAAGAAAACGAGGGAAATAAAAGAAGGATGAAAATGGAACAAAGTGGATTGAATTTGAATCAAGTGAAGAAGGTCTCTCGTGGGACTCGACTCGAAGAAAGAAAGAAAGAACGAAAAAAGAAAGGCGATGAAAGTAAAGTATACTGTTGCTGCCGATGCCGCTAAGCCATGTCATGCCATGTTCTGCTCTCTCGTTTCTTTTCTTCTTTTCCTTTCTCCTGTTCCTCACGTCAGTGTACATTTGCATTAGATGTAATAGTTAGTTGCGTGTCTGGAATTTTTTGACTGGAGAAAACTGACTGAAGGGGTGAATGAATGAATGAAATCAGGAAAGACGTCTCTTCCTTTCTTCCACTTCTTCTTCTTCTGCGTCTTCTTCTTCTTCTACTTACTACTACTGCTACATACTATACTTCTGTGTGCCGCCGAACAAATCTACATTTATAGCGAAGCAAAGAACATCTCCATGAATAAGAAAAAAAAAGGAGAAAGGACAAACTTTGCCGATTTTCCAAAAGCACCAAGCAGTGAAATGTGTTGTTATTGTGTGTGAGTGAGTGAATATATATAATATATACTATGTATGTGTGTTTGTGGTTTATTATATGAAGAGAGAGACAGTGAACAGTGTGAGCTGAAAAGTCTCTCTTCCTTTCGTTTTTCTTCCTTTTCTCCACATTATATAATAAGTTAAAAAACTACGACGACGACTGTGATGGATGTGACGACAATGTCATTATTATTAGAGTACTACCATTATTGCATAATATTATTATATAATACATACATATAGAAATGCCTACAAACAAGAAAAAAGTAGAATTATTGTGAAACTATTGAGATATTGTGTCTGTTTTTTATGTGGGTCAGCTATGCATGTTGCAATTTTCAATACAATGACAATTATTATCGGTGTATTTGTGAGTGTGTGCTGCAACCTGCAACGTCTACAAAGTTTGCAAAGTACGCAAAAGAATGTTTGATTGTGTATAAACGATTTTGTATTCACGTTTTTATGTTATTTTTTTCGTTTCGTTTTTATGTTTTATGTAAATCTTCTTCGCTACTGTATATTGTAAATTAAAATACATTATTCTGCTTTATGTTCCACGCTCTGACGAAAGATTCACTATCAACTATGACAAATCGCAAATCAAATCAAGTTTGAGAAAACAAAAGTCAAAGGAAGAAAGTCATATTTAATTATTATAAGTTAATTAGCTATATTTATGTAAGAAAAATATTGCGGATATGTATTACGTTATATATCCAACGGTAGAATCTCTACGAGAAACGGAAACGGAGAAAAAAGATGGAAAATTATCGCGAGAATTATCCACTTGAAATGTACTCTAACATAATATATTATGATTTATGATGTATCTTATTATTTTAATTTTGTTGTTTCCCCCTTGATTATATTTTGTACAGCTTTCCAAGAAAATGATTATTTACATCATAGGCAGCTCGTAATTTCTTCTGTGCTTTACACGTATAGTATTTTTTAGCAATGAATGGAAAATGAAAGTCATCAAAAATATTTGTAATTTGTATTACGAGATTTTTAAGTGTATAGTAAAATATGCTATGCAGCAAAGTGTGGGGAGAATTATTATAGCGAATTCTAAAAAGTGCCGTGCTGGTACTTACGATTATGTATTATGTACCCTTAATTTTATATGTCCGTTCTCTCAATCTCTCTGTTACACACGCAAGTCTCAAAACCCCAACTCATCAAGTCAGTAACAATTAGTATTATATTTTAGGATTTTATTTTACACACACGTGTAACATTTGATGTCAAAAGCTGTATATTTTATTGGAAAAGTCATATTAATGATGATAATCAATGAAGATGTCTATGTTCAATTATAATTCAATTTCATTGTCCATGCTGACCTTAATTACGAACAAATTGTTGTTATTATGAGGATTATTATACATATATATAGTTATATTATTTTACTTTTGATGTTCGTCCCTTCCTTCTTTGTATCCTTTTTTCCCCGCGTCATGCCTAAGAGACAATAAAGTCAAAATAAAAGTACATGCTGTACAAAATTACAAAATGAATAATGAATTTCAAATTTTTTGCTGTGTTACTTCTTTCATCATGCTGTACATGTATATATTATATATGCATACTAACTTGTTCCATGTAACTTTTTCCTGTGCAAATAAATTGTTCTTCGAATTACAGCTTTAGCTTTGTCTTTGTCCCTGGGAAAAGTTCAAAGAATCAACGTAGAAAGTGGAATATGGAAGCTGTATCATATTGTGCATATTATTATATTAAGAGTTCAAAGTGGTAGAAGATCCAGGGAAAACATTATTGCAAAAGTTCTATTTTGTATTGGCTGTTGCAACCCACACGAATCCCGAAACCGTAACTTATAAACTATCCGTGGCCAGTATACATACGTGTATGACACTATAGCTTCGCTGTGTGAGGCATGATGAGTAATGAATTAAATTT
The DNA here is from genome assembly GCA_034698285.1 of Sminthurinus bimaculatus. Lineage (NCBI taxonomy): Eukaryota > Metazoa > Arthropoda > Collembola > Symphypleona > Katiannidae > Sminthurinus > Sminthurinus bimaculatus. Next base: position 17,914 of record JAQIVE010000103.1, read on the forward strand.
GTCCCATCAAAAGGTTCTCCGAGCCAGCGTCAGCAGCAACAAAGAATATTATGATGGTGAACGAGAAACAGAGGAGGCAACCAAAAAACAAAACGTGGAACGGAATCAAATGGATAGATAAGATGGACACAGGAAGGGAGAACAGAGGCCGACCCCCATTCACTTCTCCAATATTTAATATCTTCTTAGAATGACTTTGACGAAGAGTCAAGCAGGATTTTATTAGAACAGGGTATAAGCTATAAGATGCAAAAAAATCTCAAAGAAAGCTATATGTTGAGCGAAGAAAGATAAGGAAGTACTTTTAAATTCACGTATGCATGTTCATACGAATATGTGTATCTAATGTAAACTTTCTCGTCGTCATTGTTCATTACTTTTCCATCTATTTTTATCCTTTTGCAGTGCTTAACCTATAAATACGCTAACAATAAGTGGTTGACACTCAAAGTTGCACTGTGTATAAAAATAATATTAGATTATCTCAGTTTTTCACACAACGTTCCTTGACAAAGTAGACTTTTTTATTCATTTTTTTTGTTTCATATGTAGTATACATAAATACATAATATGCCTGGTATAATATTTATAGCTATTTATTTATAGATTATAGATTGTACACGGTAACAATTTTATGTATCCTAATATACATTTACCATTTACATAATGATAATAATATATTCATTTTTATATTATGCATATTATAAGTATTTATAATAATATTTTACATCTCGGGTTGTACTTGTTTTAGCAGTGTTTTGCACATTATTACTTATTACATATTTTTTATAACATTACGTATAGGTACACGGATAGTATTTTAGGACTGGAGGGCTTTTCTTAGACATGATTTTTCGGTTTTGGCCTTGGACTAGCGGAAATGAATGTAAAGTCGGAGTTTTTAAGAGGACAAAATAATATCAAGAAGATACACAATATACGCAAATATCATAACGTATCATCTGTATAATAATAATGATGTAATTATAGCTTTTGTCAGTTCATCTCCACATATTATTCACGTATTTTGTATTTTGTAATAATTAGACGTGGGCTGTGAGCCCCTGGGTCAGTTCCGAATGACCTTGTCCATGTCCCTCTGCCAAGGGAAATTGTCCATTGTTAGCAGATCCGGATCGAGATCGTGAGCCACTCTGGGTACTTTCCCCTCCACGGCCACTACTATTACCACCACAACACAGGCAGAGAAGAGCTTTCAGTCGTCGGATTTTGCGACTAACAAAGCCCAGGAACCCACGGGGATGCCCGTCTTCATCTTCGGGGCCGTCGTCCAGGGTGAGTCGCTGTCGGCGGGCGTAGCGACACAGGAGGATTGTCATGAGGACGACATACACGGCCAGAACCACCGCAACATATATTCCTGTTTGAAATATCAAGACAATTCGATTTAAAACTGTAGACTAGACACTCGACTAGAACATCATGTCAATTCACTAACTGGATTTACTTTTCCCCGAATTGAGTCGACCCGTCTCAATTCTCTGTTTAGAGACACATAATATAATAATAATAGTTGGTAGTCTATCCCATCAACGTCAATTTAATAACGTTATCTTTGATCTTTACATTTTGTTCAGCACCATCATTGTATATTGTATCGATATATAATATGGGTGAACTTTTTGTGCTTGTATGACTTTTAACTGTATGTATGTAAGTGTCGAATAAATTGTGTGTAGACGGGGAAAAGGAGCCTTTTATTTTATTCTCTTGCTTCCTTTTTTTGGTCGACTCCGAATCAAAGGATTTACTTTTGACTCAAAAAGGCGAGAAATGGAAAAAGAGGATTTGTATGAACACTACGTACATGTACATGTACATATGTATGTAGTTGTCTACTTGAACAAAGTGCCGGCGTCGGCGGCACTCACTCTCAACTCTCACCATTCACATTCACCCACTTTCTCGCCTTTCTCTGACACTGACATTGTCAAAGGCATCAGTCGATTTGACGCATAAAGTCCTCGAGCATAAAGGAAAAGATAACATTGTCGGCGTCAAACTCTGCACGAGAGTGAAAACCACTGGACCAAACTGAATCCTTCCATACATACAAAAGTACATACATGAATGAAGGTTGAATAAATGGAGATGATAAATGTGTCTATAAAATTGACAGCGTGTGTATGTGTATGTATATTTGATACAATTTAGCTGGAAATTTGCCCGCCCAAATTTGGGCAGGAGCTAACAGACAGTAATTTAATTGTGCAATTCCTAGATTCGGAGTGTATACCCTGTACTTATTTTGTTCTCAATTTTTTACATGATGTAACCTTTTTTCCAACCGAAAATCTTCGGATTTTTTTATACCCATCGCATCTCAAAACTTTATCCATCTGGTTCGAACAGGCTTTAATAAAATTGTACCGACTGCATTATTTTTGCACTGAATTTTACATGTATGTATGTAGTATGTAGTATGTACCTGCATTGGCTCTGCTGGCTTTGTGCATCTCGAGGAGCTTTTTCTTCTGGTCGTTGGGCATTTGGGGCCTAGGGAAGTAGTTTTGGAGGGTTGAGATGCCAGTTCCATTATTGTTCATTTTCCACGGCTCGAGAAATTCCGATGGCTGATATACTCAATTTTGCTGTCTCTTTTTGTCACCCTTCTTCCGCTTTTGGTCTACGGCTGAAATCAATACAAGTAATAGAGAAAAGTTGTAATTAACCACGCTAAAATGCAGTTCAAGTGTAATACCTAAGTGTAAACATGAGGCCAGTGTAAGTAATGGGCATTATAATACTTTACTGTATTCAGTATATTACTTTGATGTTTAGAAGGTGAATTATTGCATCAAACTATGAGCTGTGTACTGTGTATGTACATGATATTGATGTAGTCGTCGCCGTGGTTTCGCGAGAAAATGGAGAAAGGGAGAGTGAAAGTTGGCCAAGGTGAAAGTCACGGGGGAAAGCCACAGAGACCACATATTTATGAACTATATGCAATTAGATGAAGGTTGTAGTATTTGCATATTATGCTTACTATTTGCTAACTACTGCACTTTCTCCCGCGGTTTGACTCAAAATTCGATATTCGTTTCATCTTATAAATTCCTTTCCCTTCCAAGTATTGTATTGCATTGTATATATATATAGTGCATAAAGTGCACGTATTCAAAACAAAGTGCGAATGCACAGGTAGAATTCCACGTTGGCCCCATCTCATTCTATCTCCATGTCCATCCATCCATCTACACAATTCTAGTTAATTACTTTCTCCCATCCTCTTTATCTTGTTACTCGCTACTCAGTCATGTTCGGAGTAGAGACACCAACACGATGGAATAAAATGAAATGAAATGGAATGCCATGAACTGAAATGAAATAAAATGGACAGAGGAGAAATACGTGGGTTTCTTCTCTCTTTAAACTGACGTAACTAACTGTATTGCATATACGCGATCCTCCACATTATAATCTTTATCACCGAGTTGAATTCGGAAAAACAAAGTGACTAGAGCTTTCAGCTTGATTGGAAATGATAAACTTTTTCCTTTATCCGGACCCAAAAGACTCAAGCAAAGCCCACATGTACTGATATGGACGAGAAGCAACAGGAGCCAGGAGGATAAACTGGGAAAAACGTGAATGTAAGTATGAGCCTCATTCATGGAGAAGTAAATAGACGCTCATGAAAACTTCTTGGCTTGCTCACCCTCAAAGCTCAGTGAAAAACAAGACGAGACGAGATGAGATGAGAAAAACAGGGAAGAAACCAAAGAAAACAAAGGAGAGAAATCTGTACTAAAAATATTGTTTTCGTCTTCTCCGTTCTCTCTGGGAAACTTGAGCTTTGCGATTCCCGACGGAAATTATCGGTCGAGGAGATAATAGAATAAACTTGTAAAGGCTTCAAGTCCAGGTATGTATGTACATGTACGTGTAGTTTTGCAAGACGTGCAAAAGAATACGAGAATTACCCCTTATCTTCATGCTCCTTTAAACACCGGGTTTTCCACTTTTGGGGAATGAAAGTTGTTGGATTACAGTGTTTTATTATTGTACAAAAAAAGTTCCTCGTTAGTATAGTGGTAAGTATCTCCGCCTGCCGATTTATCTATTTATACAAGCTTGTAATATATTATAGATAATATAGCAATTAGCTAAATGAACTCGCTCCACAATTTGTTTTATGTTCACTTAATTGGTTAAGTTTGGAGGACTTTGAAACAGCATAATGGTGACTTTGGATTTTCTCCATTATTTTTATTTTTTAAATCCAAAGCATATTGAAAAGATGAGCTTGTCATTCCTTTGTTGCGTTCTCTGTGTGAAATACCTATGTATGTATGTGTATATCTATACGGTATAAAAGCACACCTGACATGAGGAGGCGGAAAGACAAAAGGATCACCTCATCGCCGTATTGTCATCATTGTGATCAGCATGACATCACGGCAGGGTATGATGATCGTCCAGGGAATTTTGGATAAAATGAAGTTAAAATATACAGTACGTATGTACAAAGCATATAGGTAGGTGAAAGCGTTAAGCTGACATATGTATGACTAAAAATGGTTAATATTCACGCAGGAGACTCTTTTCTTGTCAAGCCAAACTGGAGCTACTCCTGTCGTCAGTATGATTAAGTCGGCTTTGCTTTGTGTGCATCGATATGAATATTCAACGGGTGTATCATGCCCCACACCATATAATAATGTATCATATCATATCATATCGTATCATAATCGAATCATACAGTGTGTGCTTACAAATTTGTACGCGTATGTAAATTCAAAATTGTACATTGTACATATTTCGTATGTATGTAGGACAAAGACAAGATGTAAATTTGTGTGATGTGGAAATGATTGCGGAGGAGGAAGAGGAAGGAAATCTTCCGTCTTGCTCGCGGAAACTCCAAGTGAGTTAAAATATTGTAATTCACTGATTAATTACGTTCCATCTATGTATGGACTATGTACATCGTATACGATGTACATACGTATGTTTACATCCACAAGAATAGAGAATACGTATTATGCCGAATAAATTCTACACTCTAAGGTATTCACCTCTTCTTCATTTACGGATGTAATATCAATTTGTACGAATTCTCTCTCTTCGAATCGAACTTGGCTCTATATTTAGCACACAGATACATACATACATATGTTATGTAGTTACTACTCTGTGATCTGGCAATGTCAGCGTCATTTTAGGACCTAATCATTCTCACCGTGTGGGTAGGTAGCGTGTAAGTATATGTACATGTACATACATAATCCCTACATACATTTGGAGAATATTATGCACTGTGCATTTGCCGTATTGAGCAAGCAATGCTACATGGGGAAAAGTTGCCAATTTGACGTGCACGCATGAAAAACTGCCTGAAATATGTACAGGCACAATCTGACAATTTATGACCTTCCTCCGTATCTTCAGATCTTCAGATCTCCGGGCATTCAGGTGCAAAATAGAATTCCTTTCCTTATGCTCTCATTTTGTATACCCGTTCATGTGCTCGAAAGGTTTATTGATAATAAAAAACAGGTAAAAATGTCTTTGCTGTATATGCTACAGAAAACATGATTATTTTTTATTTTTCTTAATATTCGATGGTCTGTGTATAATTCGAGCACGTGTCGAGGAGAGAAGAAGAAGAGCAAAACTTTACGTCAGTGTTCATTTTCTTGCTCATCTTGTCACGGGCAAATAACTAATGAGAGGAAATAGCAGAAAAACAGCTGTGCACTGTACACTGTACACTGTAGTTTGACGGCTGATCCAATTTATGACACACATGATTCAAAATTTTGCCGATTCAGTATACCGTCAAATTTCCCGTTGAGATGATACATTCGGACGTGTAGTAAAACTACATGTGTACAGTGTACACAAAATATCTGTAAATACATTCAGCTAGTACAGCACGCAATTGTGTATATATTGCAGGATAACTACGTTTGTTGCATATGTTGTATATTTATTTATATGGAAACATCACGGGTAAGAGATTTCTCCAATTAGAGCACATTTCCTTGTGCGTGGATGTGCACGTTTTGGTGAGAGGGGAAGTTGACAATTTTACGGGCATTCAGGAGGAAACGAAGTAGAAAATGGGAACTGATGTGCATACGACGTAATAATAAAGTAACTAAGTAGCAAGTACAATTTACCTCTGCTACTTTTACTTTCCCTACTTTCTCCAGTACAGATATTTTTTTGTGGAGAGTAGAGAATGAAGAGATGAGCAAGTTCATGCCCATGTCCATGTTCATGTGGGACAGGAGAGAAAGAAAAGTTGATGGCATGCATTTCCTGGGCAATCTTTTGCTTTTCTTTCCCAAGTTTCATTTCTCCAACTAATCTCATCATGCATACATATCTATGTATTATATATTATATATACGAGGAACTTATATCGACTGCTTTAATTTAACAAGCTACTTTCTTAATTTCTCTGTGCTCACTTTACTCGACTCATCTCAGCTTTTTCTGCTCCCCTGCTTCTCTATCTCCATCCGCACATATGTACAGTATGTATGTACAAAATGTGTAATTAATAGTGTGCCGCTATCACCCCCTTTCCCATTCTCGCTCCCTTTCTTGATTTCGACTTGTTCATTTTGTAGCTTTCTGGAGAAACTGCAGCCAGCCGAAATAAAGACCAGGAAGAAAAGGAAGAAGCCTCGGGGAAGGTGTAAACCACAACGTGACTTTATCTCGCACAATCAAAGGCCACTGTTGTGAGTCTCGCCTTGAGATTTTAGTGCCGAGTCTCTTGCAGAGTAATGGATTGAGACGGGAGCAACGTAAGCTAAAAGTTGTGCTCGTATTCTATTCTATTCTTATTCGTATTCTACTCGGCGCGTCACGTTCGTCCAGCCGGTTCAACCTGATCCTTGATTACTTTGTCTTGGGCTCATAATACATACATATGTATGTATGCGGATATTATCTTTCTCTTGGGTTTCTCTTTAGACCGCTGGTGGTCGTGTTTACGCGACCGTATTGAGTAAATATGTGTAAATGGATTTTCTAGCATACATAATATACGATTGTTATTGTCTTTTCATTTTCAGCTCCCTTTTTCATCCTCACAAACTTAATCCCACATTTATCCTTATATGTATGTAATACAGACGAGCAACGGGCTGCTACAACTTTTTAGTGCAACCTTTTCCCTCGTAAAACACATGTTTGCGAATTTTTTCAGGTGCTCTTCAACTCCTTGAAATTTTATGGGCAAACAGTTCATTTACTTTTGGAGTAGACTCTTTTCAAATAAAACATTCTCAAAAGTACAAAATATCTTTAAACATATTTTTTTGCCAATTATTATGTTATTTTTGACCATCATCTCATTGAATCTTTACAAAAGACTATTGAAAAGTCAATATTTTCATCTGCAAATCTCTTTAGGATCATTCTGAAGCAATGAGCTGTGTAGTATCAAGTATCATGTGCACTTTTATATTTACTCCACTTGAGCATGTTACAGGTAGTTAAACTGAATACTGAACGGTTCAACAAGGTTTTTACTTTTTTTGTATGTCCTTTTTGAGATTTTCCACCTAATGATTTCATCATGGCTCTTGAAATTTCATCGTAGTCCTTGCACAAGACTCTGAAATGCATGTTGTAAATTGTAATTGAAAGGCAAATTCGAATATGGAATATGGAATCGCATCGTTCGCCAGAATTAAACCCAAACTATTCCAATCCAACATTTTTTGTTGTTTCCTGTCCATGCATATTATTCCCACTTATCTTGTACAAATTCAAGTTCAGCATGAAACCTTTTTTCATCCCATTTTTCAACAAATCGAAGAAGCAAGGAAAGTACAGGAAAACGTAAAAGTGAGGCAGAGACTAAAATCAAAAATCGACTGACGTGGGTTATACATACACAGATTTCAGGTTTCAAATGCCCGCATGAAACTTCTCTCCTGAGTGGAAATCGAGTGGATTCTCCTTTGCCAGGACCCTAATTATTCCGTGCAAATTGGTCTCAAAACTGCAATCGCAATCCCACTCCAAATCCCAATCCGAGCCTAAATCTGACTCTGAATCTGGATTCTGGATCCGAATCGAAGCCGAAACCAAACAGAAGATCATCAGGCAATTATCCCAGACTAACCATCTCGAGTTACGCAACACAACACAGCTTATCAAAAGGAAAACCGCCATTGTTCAAGAAATGTCAGAGTCCGTTAATTGGAAAGCACCCGTTTTCACTCTGTCGTATATTGTATCAACATATGTATACAAGTACATAGAAATATATGCATGCATATTGAGAAATTCTATTCCTAGTCTACCCCCTCTGTAATTAGCAGATATATGCAATGCATAGCATGCATTGCAATTAACTGCAAATTGTACATTCAAGAGCTTTGAATTTCGACACAGGCTTGTCCAGCATAAAGAGATCAAAGAAATTAGATGAAGAACAATGCCCAATGCGGATTGCCAAAGCCAACAACACAACAACGGGTATATACAATATGTAAAATAGTAAGCTAAAAGACAAAGGGACCAAATCCAAATCCGAATCCAAATAAGGGACTCCAATCTTTCATCACATTTTACACAGCAGTCGACCACTTCCGACGGAAGTCTTCCTTGTTTATTTCAAAGAGAGAAAGGGAGAGAGAGAACTAAAAACAAAAGATTTCAATTCGATAATAAATAAAAGATGTATCTATCTATATGAGGTTACAGTACCTAAATTTACTTTCAACTGTATACTCTAGATAGTAATGGCAGTGAAGGTGGATGGAGTGAGTAAATTTCAACGGGAGAATGATATATTATTAATAGTATAATGATGCGTGTATGTATAATTTATATCTATACACATGATGTGTGTTTATGTGAACACGAGTATCTTCAAATCCTTTCATCCTGCAGATAATCGGTAATTTTACGCTCGTCAGTTTTCAAACCGGTCAAAATTAGAAGCGGAGACTTCTTTTCCATCCCAACCAGCAACCAGCCTGCCGCACAGTGATGGAGTAAACAGCCGCAGTGAAACCAAACCATAACGTACAACGTACATACATACATGCACTATCATCCACCATTACTTTCACATTAATCAGGGAGAAAGAGCCGGGGAAAATAATGCATCTTTGTACATAATATGTACTTGCCTTCCATGGGTGACATTTGCCCATTTGCCCACTCTAAATTCCTCCAAGAGAGATTTTCTCAAGCCGCCAGTTTCCAACTATTTACCGCACCAGTCGTCTGACGTCTCTCTGCAGTCTGAAAGCGAGTACTAAATACTTTACTAGTTACTATGGTTAGTACCTACTAAATACATACATACATATAGTTCTAATTATAATTATGTGTGACTCGAACCGCCTCGGCCAAATTGGATTAGGAATTACAGGGCTAGGAACCATTATTGGGCATGACGTACAATATTTACTTTCTTCGTGTCTCCGTCCAGGCATCACGCTCATATTATGCTCTCGTATTATATTTCATCTACACCTATGTATGTATGTATGTATAATGTATATGGACTATTAACTGTTACATAAGTTTGTGTGGTTTCCCCGTCCCCCCGTTTCTAATGGCGAGTCCGGAGTGCGGAGCTCAAAATTCAAACGTAGTTTCCACTTCCAAAAGTAAAGGTGAAAGTTAAAATGGAACTTAAATGAAACTGAAGATTGAAACCAAGATGAAGATGAAAATTGAAATTAAAGACAGATGGGAAAATGAAGGATTTAAAATAATGCCCACGTCTAGTACAATATAATTCATTTGTAACTAGTAACTAATATGTAAGTACATGTATTTATGTACACTCTCTATGTACGTGGGTATTTGGGCATGAATATGCATTTTCATTCCTTATCAACTTTTCAGCCTCATTTTCATCCGCATTTCGCAATTCCAATCTCGATTTCAATCATCTTCTGTCCTTGTGTGAGTCTATCTGCTCTCCTCTTGTCTGGCCTGCTGCAGAATCTAAAATCTGTAGAACTCACTTCTCCAGATGAATTCCTTTGAATTTTGGTTTTCTCTTATCAGTGTCTGTGGAAATTGTATTGAAACTCTTGAAGTATGAGAGAAAAGGTTCGGTTCATGATATTATGTACAATGTACACTGTGTCAAGAAGAAAATAATTTTACAGACTTTTCAGATAAATCTGAGAGAAAAATCATTCCAAAAATGGTTCAAGTCGAGCAAAAAGGTACAAAAATGGGAATATTAACTTTACATTACAAATTAAAAGATGCACATGTGTGATTAGATTTTATTTTGGCGAAACGAGCCAAGGAAAGCATTTGCCAAAGGGTAAAAAGTGTGTGTTGAAAAAACTTGATGAAAGCTGGGTAAAAACCTGTTCCTCCATTTCTCCGGGGAGTTCCTTGCCAATGAGTATATAAATAGGAAGGCGAGCGATAATAATGCAGTGTAAGAGCTGGAATTTATGTCCATACCATATGCAAAGAATATTATGTTCGTACAGATTGATACTAGAAGTAAATATACCGCCTGACTTATGTGAAGATTTTTCACTGTATGTTTTCAGCGTATAATTTCCATCTCTGTCCCTATTTTTAAGCTCCAAGTGTTTGGTGTTTGGAAAAACCAAAAATCTTTGACAAATTGACACATTCGGCATTTTGGCATAAGCATTTCTCAGCCGCAGAAACTGCTGCCCAAGGTTATGCTGACTTGACGTCTGATGCTCCCTTTTGCGCTTTCTCCTGAAAAGGATTTAGAGCTGGGGAGTTTGGGATCCAAAACCAAAAGAAAGTTCCGTCACGGCTCCAGTCACAGTCACAGTCACAGCCAGTCAATTACCATCGTACCGAGTGAACCAGAAACCAAAATAACCGACCGGCTCTTCCATGTATTTACCAGTTACATATATACATTATACATAATGAAGCTTGGCATTTTCTTAAGCTTTTGAAAACCTTGAATATTTTTAAGCAAAAATTTAAAAAAAATTTATTAATTTCGTCAAATTTTCAACCCAATTTTATACAAGATCTCTTGTTGACTCCGGTCGTTAAATGTGTTTACCTGTACCATATCCAGCCTTTAAAAGCATGTGCAAAGTTGGTGTGATTCGCTAATACGATAATATTGCACTTATAACAGATACGTAATAAAATCTTTCAACATGTTTTGCCTTTTTCCATGTGAATGGGAAGCAAAAACGAATTATCGTTGCATCAGTACAGCAAAAAATGTGTCAAAGTCCCCCTTTTACCCATTTTTGTGGAATTAGGGCTCAAGGCTCCAGATTCAAGATGCGGCTTTTGGAAAATGGTGACATGTTCCACATTTTTATTTGCACTTGGAAGCCATTTGTAGTGGATTTGATTTATCGGCTTTCTGTTTGTGCCCTCAGAATTTTGTTATTCGCTCATGCAGTCATTCATACATACATTTTTTATACTTCTTACAAAAGCCCACAGTCCACAAGAAATGTACATGTACATACTACATACATTACATTGTAGAACTGACGGGCTAAAGCAAACTCATCATTTTTGTTTTCCTTCAGAATTCATTTTTTGTCGCTTTCCTTGTCTTGCCTCGTCTCCGCAATACATATGAGCAAACTTGAGGATTCTTATTTCTTATACAGGCATAAGGCATAAGTATATACATCTGGCTGTTTCCGCAAAGAATGGAAGAATGGACGGTAACTGATTCGAATTTGGATTCGGATTTGGATTCAAATCAAACTGGAATGGAAAGGAGTGACTGACGAGAGGCAGCTAAAGAATAAGACGTAAGAGAAGACGATCATCAATGTGATCATGTTTTTCTATTAAAAGTATAATAAAACGTCTTTTTGTGTGCGGGCCCACTCTCTCCAGCCCAGCATATGTACATATATTACAATGTGCATCCTTCAACCTGGAGCTGCAGTTGAAGCTGAAGCCATGGAGAATCTAGGCTCAAGATAAATCCAAGTAAATATAATAGATTCTCTCCAATTACCTGGAGCCTCCAGAATCATGGAAATGCTGAGTAAATCTCTCTCTCTCTCTCCAGCTCTCAACGCATCATATCATATTATGAAACGGTGAAAAATGATGGGAAAATATGGAGGAACTGGACTAGAACCAGAACTAGTTAGAAAAGTATCTCTGTGTGTACATGGAAAAAATTCACAGTATAAAAGAGGAATCTAGTCGAGACATAAATCATTCAAATTCAGAAAAATCCTCGAGTTTTTTATTATCTAATTGAAAAGTTGCTCTCAACTTTTTTCAATTTTCTCGCTCCTCTTATCCCCCTCGTTTTTAGCTATGTATCTGCACACAGTATACATACATTATACATACGTTTGTGTGTAAAGATTTGAAAAAAAATTTAAATCGTCATTATTTTCTAGAAAAAATGTTCACATAAACTTTTGCGTTATCATGTTACAAGTTACAAGTTGCATAATATACATATCTACATTTGTAGACATAAATTCACATTATTCCTCATGCGTGGGACGGAAGAGAGAATTAGCTAAATTTTTTGATCAAGATGATTTTCGAAAGCCAGAAGCAAAAAAATATCAAGCATGTGTAATGTGCATGATATTTATACTATTTATATGCACTATGCACATAATCAGAATATCAACCATCAACTTTCAATTCATTTCAATTTCAATTTCAATTACCATTCCTGTGGAAAAAATGTGCTCCAAATCAGCTTTGGAATTTTGAATTCTACATAAGCTGTCTCAATCGTTTTCGTTTCCCTGAAACTCTTTGCGCTCTCTTTAGCTTTATAAATCTTGAAATGGGAACGGAAAATAACAAGTGAAAGCCTTTTTATTTGAGTTTTTAGATCCAAGTCTCAAGTCGGAACCGAAAGTGACAAGTGCTGTCTATATGCTATGTGCGACTTGAACTACGAACTACGACTAATGGTACAAAATCAAACTTGAAGAGCAAACAATACACAGCACAAAGAAAATATTTTCTTGTCTTTGGTTAATATGCTGCCAAAACGTGGCAAAACAGTAATAAACAGAGCATAGGAATATTAATGGTGGCAAAAGTCAAGAAGAAATATATACATAGTCAAAGATCCTGATACTGTTTAATGTTGATGTTGATATTAATTCCCGTCCTTTCCGCCTACAAGATGAATAATTGTACATAGGAGAAAGAGCTTTTCTCCTTGGTTCCAATATTGATATTGACACAGTCAAACAGAGACAGAGAGAAAGAGAGAGAGAGAGAGAGAGAGAGTTGTGCATGTTTGTAATTCATATTTGTAATCTGTTTGTTTGTATTTCGGTTCCTCTTTTTCTTCGTCATCTTCTTCTTCTGCTTCTTATGTTTTTCGAGGATATGATGAAGAGTGACTTTTGCCGCGTCCACGGTTGGATCGATCGCCGGAAGATTGATGATGACGATAGGGCAGGTCTTTTCTCCATTCTTTCTTTCGTTCTTTATTATTTCAGAGCTGATGATATGAAAACATGAAGATGCTCACGTTTTGTTCCTCCTCCACTCCATTCAGTAGGACGTGCATTTATACTTTATACGTATATCTACATACATACGCAAGAGCATAACTAGGACAATAGATCATGTTTCATCACAATTTTCACAGCAAACAGGACAAAGATGAGGACAAGAGGACTGGAGAAAAACAAGGCAGTGAAGGGTCTGCCCTTATCATGTACTTTCCTTTATGTACATGGTAAATACATATATTTATTATACATCATATTACTCTTTGTATTATACATTATACTCTTTGTCTCATCGACAGGCTGGAAATTCCTCGAATTTATTAACGGATTCCCCAGAAAATTCCCCTCTTTTTGATAAATCCGGCCATTATTACAATTTACTATTATTATTACTACGGGGAAATTTTGTAATCTATAAAGGAAACGAGCCATTCATTTATTTGTTCATTCATTCATTTTGTTAATTTTTCCTTTGTTGTTCTTACAAGTATGTATGTATGTTGTAGTATCTTGAAGGCACTCCATTTTGTTTTCGTAACCTCTATATTTTCAGTCGGAAAACTCAATCTCCAGACGAATGACGAATTACATGGTACAAAATAATATATTATGTATTTTTGCCGTAATTTTTACTATTGTTATATTCTTTCATATCCCGATAAAGTAGGGGTTGAATGATGTGATGAAAATCCAAGAGGAAATCGAAAAATATTTAAATAGAATCGAGATAAAGAAGCCTGATGGAAAGATCAACAAAAAGTTTTCTTTTTCAACAATGGGGGAAAATAAGGATTTAGACTCAATTCTAGAGAAAATTCCCTTTTTGTACATACGTTAGATTTTTGAATCTGAAGAGCAAAAACCTAAACCTAGAAATGAGATAAAATGAAAATAAAAATGTAATTTAAAAGAGAGAGCAGAACAAGCAAAATTTTGTAGTTTGTACATTTTACAGTATATAAAACTACTTTAAATTTTATCTCTTCCTTTATTTCTTGGTACTCAATTTCCTTATTTGCTCCTTTTTTCATTCCAGATTTCGTCACTCTGTCCGTGACACGAAATGAAATCTGAGAAAAAGAACATTCTTTCCGCAGAAATGCATTGTACGATTGTTCAATTTCATATGTACATACAGATGTATACGTAAGTACAGAAGAAAAGTTGGGGAGGTGAAGAAAGATAGAGCGGAGAGTACAACAAGGAAATTAAAAAATTCTATTAGAATAAATAGAATTGCTTGTTGCCAGCAGCTTCTCTGTACATACATAGTTCAACTTGTGCCTCTTCACAAATTTGAACTTCCGCCTGGAGAATTGAAGATTGAGAAACGGGAGAAGAAGGGAAAGGAACGTCCTTATTTAATCCACATTCTTGTCCCACTTTCTTCTCCGTTGTTGCTCTTTTTCTCGAATTTGTGTAGAAGAGGCAGGGGCAAAACTAAAGGAAGGGTGGAAAGAGAGAGAGAGAGAGAGAGAGAGAGAGAGAGAGAGAGAGAGAGAGGAAACAGCGGATGTCAAGGGAGAAGACGAAGAAAACTTTTCCGCCTTTCACTTTACTTCCTCTAATTTTGATGTTTTGATCCTCCTCCTCGTCCTCGCCAAAGTTTGCAAAGTTTACTATTGAAGCCTCAGACACTTGCAAAAGTGAAGACTGCTCTATACTCATATACATACATTACATAATAATAATATATATAGAATTTAGACTTTCCAACAACCGGCACTACACGAGTTGGGCAATAAGAGAGCAAGTAAAAAAGATTTCATATTATACCTTTGCTGTACCTATACATACATGAGCCAGAGGAAGTGTCAAGAGATGATGTTTTTGTTCAGCAAGTTAATCCCAATTTTGATGTGTAAGTACATACATAAATACATACATACATATAGAGAGAAGATCAACAGATCTTGGAACGAAAACCACGAGAAAGTTACCAACTGACACCTGATCTGATCTGATCTCCCATGTTCCGCTTTACAGTTATACACACAAATAAATACGTATTTGAGGAACGGATCTTTTCATCTATTATTTTGTTGAAGGAGCCAAATCCCGGGGTAAAAAACAAAAACGTCTCAATTTTCCAACCATTTTCCAGCGAGAGTACGTTCAATTCAATTGGACGCTGCTCCATTTTTTCCCCTGATGATCAAAAGAATTGGCAGGAAGAAAGCTGCGGATCTGCGATCTGCGGAGGTTTTGAAACATGACACATTTGAAATTGTGTCAGTAGTCTGTACTTATGTATGCTCGCATGTATATCATTTCTAATAACAGCATCAATCAATAACTGAATATCCGATTGTGCAACTCCCTTTGAGACAGAAGGATGAAGAGCGAGAAAGATAAAAGTCTCCCAGGTATTTTATTACGCAGTGATGTGTACGATAAAAGAGGGTATAAGGAGATAAAAAGAAACCCTCAAATTGTATTGTTATTATGAGGTTTCTTTATCTTGTTCTATTTCTTTCCCCGGTGCACAAGGTGTGATCTAGCAGGTACATGTGTATGTATGTATAAAGTATAAAGGTTAAAGGTAGCAATAAAAGAGGGAGAGAGAAAGTGATGGAAGAAAGGAAATAAAGCCAGTATTTATTTGATGGTCCAACTTTTACCGGTATATCTAGCATCTAGCAGTCAGGAAATATCAACTGGCCCCTCGTCTCAAAGAAAAAGTCAACTTGTGAAAAGACCAGGCAATACAATGAAGATACATGACAACATGACGATAGGACCACACAGAGGAAGTGCATATACAATATATTATACAAGAATTACAAAGAGAAGATGCAGAAGAAACTTTTTCCCTTTCTGTTGTACAGCTTCTGAGCTTGTGAGCATATAAAGAAGAATGTCTGAGCCAACTAGTGTACACGCTAAGCGTGTGCAAAATTTCAAATGGATCGACAAAATAGGCGCAGGGACCGAGAAAGACTTTGAATTTGACTTTGACAGACTGTTTTGAGGTGGGACAACGTAAAGGTCGAAAGTTAAAGTTAAAGTGCTTCCCTTTATTTAATCATTTGTCTCCAGACCCATGGATGTAAATTCAAAGGGGACAAAGACGCAAATAGCTATTGCATATATCATATATACGATGTACATAATACGTATACCTATCTAAGTATTTGCGTCTTTTGCGCTGAATTTTATGCTGGAGAAACTATAGTGAACAAGTACAAAGTGGAAGTACAAAGTCCTGCGTCTCTTTTACTTTTTATTTATTTCTCCCGTTTTCCATTCCAATTGCTGGCCGTTTTATGCATACATATGCTTGCACTATATACTATATTTTATCCCTCTTTTATGGCATGCTTAAATTTCCTTGGAGAACGGTGAATAGGGAACAAAACAACCATTTCTATTGCTTTTATATTGAGACTAGATGAATATTATTATTATTATTATGGCCATTATGAAATTATGAATTTTATGGCGATTTTAATCGTTTTGGTAATGAGATGAAAGAGCAAAATTCCTACATTTCTATCCGGTACACTATAGTCCTTGAAAATTTCAGTTTTTTTGTCAAATTTAGATACTCAAAGTGTGCCGTGCGCGGGTTTTACCTGTGGAACTTTTTTTGCATGATTTGATTTCCTGCAAACCAATCAAACACATATACATATGTAAAATGTTCCGTGGCTTCTTTGTTCCCCTCAAAGTCAACATTGTGACGATCCGCATGGGTAGATTGTAAAAAGAATAATTAATTCAATTTCGCCCTGCTCAAAAGATGCCGATATCAAAGCAAAAACAGAACCTATGAAACTAAAACTATGCAGAGCCCGCAACGGAAAAGCCAAAGCCAACTCCAAGACAAAAAGATGGGAACAAAGAGAAAGATAGAGAGAGAGAGAGAGAGAGAGGAAGGGTCGATGAGAAGAAGGAATTACGTCGAAACTCCCAATTTCAACATCAGTAACTATTCAAACTTGTTCTGCTCTCATACTAAACCCCTCACTGTGTGCAGTGTATGCATCTATCCGGATACTTTTTTCCATTTCATTTTCACTTCCATACACATTACACATATTCCTCGTTCCTTCCGTCATTTCGCCATAATGCCGTGCAATATCCATACACAATGTACAATGTATATACATACATTTACATCCATTAATGACTCAAGAGCTCCATGATTTTTAAGGACTTTTCTCGCTTTTCGCTCCCCTTTTCTACCAACATACCGTGTCTGTTTGGCAGGAGAAAATGCAGAAATGAAAAGGTCTCGGTGGAAATATTAAAAGCAGAAAGTAAAATGATCCTCCGCTTTTCCCGTGGCCTTCTCCCCTTTTTTCAAATGTGTCTATGTGTAGTGTGTAATAAGTGTGTCTCTGTGTATCTGGGGAAATGGAACGGAATGTAAAGTAAAGTAAAGTAAAAATAAAAGTACAAAGCAAACTTGAGAACACACTTTTGAGCTGTTCGACTCCCTCTTATGAGTCTCAAACGTGTATTTTTTCTACGAAGCGGGAATACTTTCCTTCTTTGTTCCTGGCGAAAAAAGTAAAACATCTTTTGTTTCATGTAAACTAAAATTATGAATATGTCTGTACATACATAAAAATGAAATAGTCGGGATGGCTGGTTTTTTTTTGAAGGGATTTCATTTTTTACTGTACAATGTGCAATATTGATACGTATTATTTTTATGCATGTTTTATAGGTTATAGATGGTATATTTTTTGTTTTGTCCATTATTTCTGGGACAAAGGTAAAAAATTGGAGAAGGTTTCCCTTTCTTCTCCTCCAGTCTCCAGTCATAAATCTTGACGAGCTGCTAACCACTGAAGGGGAAGTGACGGAGGTAAACGTGAGAGGAGCAGGAAAAAACGGAGAAAGGGGAGAGAGTGAAAGGATTTCTTGATTGAGAGTGCTGGCGGCTAAAGTATGTATGCATTATGTGTGTATATTTAACGGTAGTGCTTGATTCTTGATTCCCAATCCTATTTGGGCTCTGATGGTCTGCGGCTATTCCATTCCCATTTATCAATAGAATTTTGGCTTTGGTTTTGTTTGGCTTGGCTTTGTATCGCATCGTATCGCATCGTATGTATCCTGTGGTGTGGTAAAGAAAGTGGGGAAAGTGAAGTGGCTCTTGTCGCTTGATTGGTCACACATTGGCAGAGGAGTCAGCATCATTCACGACTCACAAGTCAGTCAGGCAGCACTATGTACATGTATAGATGTACTTAGGCTAGTTCAAGATACAATCTTCACAATCTGTGCCTTATTCCGTGTACAATGTATGCTTGAGTTAGACTCTTGTTCGAGACGAATAGAGGATAGAGTAAAGAGTAAACATTCCTGTAGGACTGTTGACAAGCGGATCATCATATAAAATGTGCCATTGCCTAGAGGACTTGTGTAAAGCATCGCTTTTATCCTTTTCACTCCTATAATATATAAATACTTCTCCTCTTTAGCTTTCGCCTTTGATTTTCTTCCTTGCCTGTTTCTTTACCTTTTCTTTTTCAAACACGGAAGCACACTATCGGGAAAGTATGGGCAAAAAATTGTTTATTTACTTTCTCAGCCTCCAGTTTTGTTTAGCCTCCTCTTGAAAAAGTCCTGCAAGGTTAAGACGAGGACGAGAATTGCGAGCTGGCTGACGACAACAACGGCGACTCGAACTCGAGTTGATCAAGCGAGCTCTTTTAACACAGCCGTGGGCATAGGCGCAAACAAATACCTTGTAAACGTATGTATAATATTGTACAAATGAAGTAACTTGGGGCTGCTGTACCGGCGAACTCTTTTTTATTTACTTATTTTCTTCATTCGTTTTTGCCGTCTGTACTTACTAATATTACTTACACGCTACATCTTGGATTTAACTTTTTCCTTTTTTATGTACTTATATCATATATGGATTTGGCACGTGGAATCGTGATACCTACATATAAACACGCACACCGCACACGTGTAAGTATTGCACACATGTAAACGATCTATTCAGCCGGCAGGACGATAGCCACGCTCCAGGAGGTTTTGAGCCGGATTACACGATATGATACGTATCACTATAGCTAATATAATATAGCTTCTTAGAAAATATAAGTATGTACACCACCACTGGAGAATAAAAATGGAGTGTTATAGACAACACGAGGGAAAAGCTGACAAATACCGAATATTCACCGTTTTAGAGTCATTGTACAAAATATGTACAATGTACAGCATACATACACAGAGCTGATTTTGAGGAAGTTCAAGGAAACGATGAAGAGTGGACAATTCCTTAACGACAATTTCACGTATTTCACTCTCAGTATGAACGGTGAAAATTGAGATGTGTAGGAAGAAAAAGGATTTTTCTGTACATCTACCGTTAAATTACATGGTGAGAGGAAAAGTTGAACGGGAATTCAGTACAAAAGAGTTGAAAGATAGTTAAGTTTATATTTAATAGTGGTGGTGAATGCCAATTTTAATGACTATATATACTGCCGATATAACATTTTGAATCTGGAAGGTAATTTATAAAGTGTCTTCTCAAGGGATAATTGTCAGGGGGCATTGACAAGGAGTTGCAAGTATGTACATAGAAGGATGAGGCAAGTCCAGACATTTTTCGCCCACCATGTAAAAAACGCATATGATCAGTACTTTTTTGTATCGGACAAGGGTTGATGCACTTTCCTCGTTTTGCTTTCATTTTTTCTAGCGTCAATTACAGCTGAGCGGCGAGCTTGATTTACAGTCAACGCTTGCTATTATTTACGTGCTATAAAGATACACGCTCGCGCTCGTATTGATAAGTGTTCAGCCTGGGACTTGGAAGCCTTCATTTATTTTGTTTTCCCCCTGAATGGCGGAAATTAAAGTGCATAGCACTTGCCTTGTGAGAGTTGCCCAATAATTCATCACTACGCCGTAGGATTTGATCTTTTGCATCACATCCTTCCCTGCACAATAAGTAGACATATGTACATATTATGCTGCAAAAATATGTATAGTATATATATATATATACTCGGTGGTTTATACTGTGCGGTTCTCATTTCCGTTTAATCGGAATCCTTCCTTCAACTGGGAAGCTGACTGACTCCTTGTCTGTCTATCTGTCTTCCAGGGTGTGATGATTTTAATTCGATCTTTCTGCAAACACTCTGATAAAACTGCAGGCACAAGACAGCAGCTTTTTTTATATGTACGTACATGCAGCATGCTGCCAAGGTGGATAGAAGAAAGAATCACAGTTAAGCACCCTGCACAAGAGTGTTTCTCGGAGCAGATTTTATGGTTGAAGAGTTTCTCGTGTGGGGATTTCCTTTCTTCCTTGATTTTACACATTTTATCTTCCATGTAAAGAACAGGCTATACATACACTGTACATGTACTTTTACTATGTAGCTAAGTACTACAAGGCTGATCGTGTGCATGCACTTGCACTGGCTCCCAAGATTGCTGATCTGTTCAAAGCTCGCAAAACTAGACACCGACAAGATAAACAGTGAATAGTGATGGGTTGGATTGTAAAGAGTATAGGAAAAATAATTGATGTGCCAAAAGCAAAGTCTCAATTGCTGCGGGTGTGCAATCTTCGATTCTCATTCTCAGTGGGTACGCAAAGCTTGATATTTGGTGAACAGGAAGTGAGACTTCTTTTTTAATCTCCAGACATCAATCTAATAGAGGTCTGCGAATTTTTGAGAACAATCGTCACACGCACAAATTTATCATAAACGACATATTATTGTCGAAGCTTTTTCATCGCCTTTGGCAAGAATGGCGAATTTACTACAAATTTTTGTTCGGGATCGTTATGCACACGAGGTCAAAGCACCGACAATCGACAGCCGACAGCCAGCACTTTTCCTTAAGTTGGCCTCCCGAATTTTAGACGCGTGACTGAATGTCAGTCAGTATTTGTATGCAATATACCTGTAAACACAAGTCTGTAGGATCTCATCGTACTCGAAAGTACGACAAGATCTAGATTTAGCAGAAAAGGGTGTTGAGTGCTGAGCATTTCCAAGGAACTGACTGACTCTACTAAAACCAAAACTTATCCATTTCTTTGTTTGAGAAATTCCTCGAACGAGGATGTCAATCCACTCCACACCAATTCAATCCAATATTCAATTCTATTCAATTCAACTGTGTTCAATAAGATGACTTTTCAATGTAGGCAGACGCCGTGAAAGTGTGTATCTAGATTATAGACACATGTCAGGCGGAAACGAATCTAACAAATATACCTGTACATTGTACACTGCTACACTGCTATAACTTCAACAGTAGGACTTGCCACTAAAAATTTTCCCCCCTCTTCAAATGCTTAAAAATTTTGTAAAATTCCTAGAAAAAAAACGAGATTTTGATACTTCCGAGTTTGGCCAAAAAACTGTCTCTGTAATCAATATTTTGATGAGATTTTGACTAATTGTCTTGGAAATTCCATCGAACTTGTACAACTTTGTTCAATTTCATGAGATTATGTAAGATTTTTTCCAAGAGACGCTATTTTAAATAAAAAAAACTGCATATATTTTGCATGCGTTTGTTTTTACAATTTATTTGCACAATACACTCAAAAAGACAAAAACCTATTTAGTTTCGATTTTCCGTCTTCCAGGTATTTGGTTGCAACTTTTGCAGGTCAAAGGCGGCAAAAGGTAAACTTGTTTGACCGAGTTGTAACTAGAAAATTGTTTACGCATGGATATATTACTTGAATACCACTATGGATGGTAAATCATACAGGGTAATTTTGATGCACTACGAATAAATGTAAGCATGAGTATTTTGTAGGCGTTTAGGAAAAAAGCGTCAGGAATAGCAAATGGGATGGATACGGAGAAACGCTGGAATTGAAGACTCGGTAAAAATCTATTTTTTGCAACCTAGTTTTATTATGCATAGGTATTTACCCTGTAAGTGTGCATGTGACACCTGCTTATTATTCATTGAATCGTACCTACTTACTTATGCACATAATACATAATGTGTACACGGTGACATTATTTTGAGTTAGCATTTCATCACGCGGTAGAGACATACATCATTTATTTTAATATATGCTGGAGAAAGGCAGAGAGAGACAGCGAGAGAGAGAGAGAGAAAGGATAACTATTTTTGTCCCAAAACACGAATGAACGATGTGTTCCATGTTCCATTATGAAAAGCCAGACTCTGACTTTGTTCACGTCCAGCGGGTGTACATCATGTGCTGCAAATTTGTTCTGCGTGTGTAGGTATCTAATCCATGAGGATACAACGTACAATAATAATAATACTATGCAATATGTAGTGCGTGGACAGAGTTTCTCTTTATATTATTTCATAAATAAAAGGAAACTTGTTGAAAAGGTTGAGGTTCTCTCTAAAAGAGAGAAACTGACGGCGAGGCAGCTAGAGAGGACCGCAGAAATTAGCTAGAGATAGCCGACTCACATCTTGGTCCAGAAAAGATACCAAAAGTGTGACACAAACTGTGACAAAGGAACGTCAAACTTTCCATGGACAACCTAAAACTCGTCTACATCAACGCTGACACCAAAATTGTCACTGCCAGGTGAGATTTACCTACCACCAAAGGTGTACGCATCATAATGTCATATTATTATACACACAAAGTTCCCAAATGTAATCTTCCGTTTAAGTTTGTAGAGCTGAGAGTTTTGCCTATTTTATGCAGATGGGCATTATTTTTGAAAGGTTCAGCTTTCACATACTTTTATGCATTCAAATTTCCATGTTCATCCCAATTTCACATAAAAATCATCTATCGCATCCTATTCTCAATTTTAAAAACATTTTTCCTCGAAAAAATGCAGCACTAGCGTGCGTAACATGTGCAATACATGTATGTCATAATATGTCAACGTAACATCATCACCAACGTTACGGCTAGAATTTTGCTGTTTGCTCTTCTGATTTTCCAAGAAAAATCTTGGCCCAACTCTTGAAACATTCACGAAGCAGCATATACCCGTATATACTTAATATAATGCATTAGAGAACAGAGAAAGCTGTCAAATTGAAAGGAACCTTCCATGTTTTTATTGTATATGCATCATGCATGCACAAAAGGTCTAATTGGCTGGATCCTTTAACTGTCAAAGCATTCGCATTCAGCTTCAACTTAAAATGTGCATAATATTACAAACGGCTTTTTGAGGACCCTAAATTGTCAAAGCAAAACCTAATTGTAAAATACATGCTACATGCATGTTTTGTTTATTTTATACTTACGCCGTCGACACTTCAACTCGGCGAAAGAAAAAGAAAAGAGCATCTTTCTCCTGTATACATACTACATACATATAAGTATTTATATTGACACGGCTGTCTTGTCCTGTCTTGTATTTTCTTGTCTTGAGATTTGACATGCTGCCATCAGCAGCTGGAGAAAGGGAACAAAAAACTATGAATGTGTGTCAAGTTTACTGACAGTGACAACACACGTACAAGACAGCAACAATCCACAAGCTTTATAGCTGCTAATCACCATTTTTACTTTTGATACATATTATACATTAGCTAAATATGTATATAGTGAGTTCATAATATATTATGATACCTGGAGAAAAATGAGACAGCGCAGATTTCAATTTTACAGTATACAGAAGGTGGAATTCGATCGTTTGCCATTCCTTTTTTGAATAAAGTAGAGATTGTCCTCCTTCATTCATGCAGAAAATATTGTTTGCTTTGGATTATCAGTACACACACGAATCTTAATCAAAAACACGATCAACTGAGCAACAAGAATTCTTTTTTGGCTTTATAGTACATACTACGAACATTATGTTAATATGCTTTGCTATATCATAGTAAAATGTATACATCGACGTTATGGGCATACCTTAAAAAAAGTAAAAGAGTTAAGGAGATGAATGGTCATAAAATAAAATGAAGACGATGTGACGATGACTGGATGGTCAAAAAGTATTTTTCGAAGCGTATTACATACATATGTATTATACTCCCCGAAATTCCAAGACACAAAAGGGGTACAGGGTACAGGGTACAATGGTAAATCGAAAAAAACCTTTTAAGCCACGTACGTACTGTTTGGCTATTCAAGCGCAAAGACAGACGGAGAACTTGGTTTTCAGTTTTATTTATGTACATACATATGTATAGGAACTCGGAACAGAAAAGCAGAAAAGCAACAACTGTATAGTAAAACTACAAACCTGTAGTACATAAGTACATAGAAATGCCAAACCAAAGTTTTCCATTTCTATTTTCTATAGTCCGACAGTGTATTATATTATACGATACAATACAGCACATTGTAAAAGGAAACGGTGCATCATCCGACACTTTCAAATCTAAGTCCAACTCAACTCAATACTCAATTCAACTCCAATGTTCAATGTTCTGACACACATTGAAAGTTACAACTGCTATTTCCATCTGTATGATTTTCCACTACAGAATTACTTTTTATAAACAAGTATGCACATTGTACATTTTATGTGTAAAGAGTCGAGAAACAGGGTGAAAGTGTTGTGTGAAACTTATTGACGGTTATAGAAAGTAGAAATATTTGGAATGGGAATTGGAAGCACCGAGTGCGTAGTTTGTATGTACAATGTACATGTATAGTAATACTAAATCCTAAGCAAAGTAATAAAGAGTATGAGAGAACGAGGGAGGAAGATAAGTGTTCAAGTTGTACAGAATTTGTAGAATAGTTGTAGACCAATCCAAATCCCAAGGATATAAAACTCAAAGTCATTTATTTATTTTGTGTGTCTGACTCCTTCATTTCATTAACTACACACACAGTTCTGCCTTCTGATTTCTAACTTTTATGTCTGTCTGTCTGTCCGTAGTCCGTAGTACGTAGTCCGTATAGTACGTGAACATGTTGAGTGAGTGAGTGAGTATCTGTGTATTTCCCTGAAAACACACATGTGGAGGTAACTCAAATTGATTTTCTCCATGTACTAATACATGTTACACTACCCGTGTTGCTTTTTAATGTGAAGAGGGAAGACGAATCAGCAAAACAAAGCAAGTTTGTATAATATATCTATGTATCCCATCTCGTATCGTTCGCAGCTCGTAGTTTGTAGTTTGCAATACGAACTTCAGATCTGTGTGTAATATGTGATGTGTGGTAGTGAGGAGAATAAAAATCCGCGAGCCGGAATGATAATTGAAAATTGGAGATTGTATTTATTTATTCAGGTTCAGGAGGGATGTGAATTCACTCTGTTTACATATATCTTGTACAGTAAAACCTCGATTGTACGGGCCCTCGATTATACAAATTGCTCTTAAAATCGAGGGTCTGCTACCGAAGCCATTTACCGGAATCTAAATTTTTCACGCCATAATCAAGGAGATCCCATTTCTTTTAAAATTGCTCATGTATTCGTTTTGTATTGTTTTTTTGACCAAAATTAAAAAAATCCCGATTACAAGAATTCGATTACAAGAATTTTTTTAGAACGGAGTAGTTTTTATAAAATCGAGGTTCTACTGTACGTGTAGATGATACTGTATTTTCGTTTTTCCCTTGTATTTACCTTCTATTGTACTATTTTGATCCTCTATCCTATTCTTCATGTTATCTCATTTTAGTCCTACTGAATGGACTTGGACAGACAACCTTGGAAAAAGTCTAATTTCCTCTCCATCTATACATTCATATTAAAGTATTCATATGGCAGATTTCATGGTCACAATGACAAGATATAAGCTATAGTAACTACAGTGATAAAATTGAAATTCTCTTCTTTTTCGGATCAGACACTGTCCATGTCCATGTCCATCCGTTATTAAGCTTCGAACTATCTACAATCTACACAGTTCAAAATATTACATACTTTGGGCTGTATTATTGCTTTGGCTGCAAATTGTTACCACAACCTGAATTTTATTGTTGCATAGGTTAGGCATATATATTATATACATAAGTACATATCGCACAGATGCCAGTCCTGGAATTAAAATTTGCAGCTGAATTCAATACGGTGGAGCTTATTTTTTCCAATGATATAATATACAAAGTAGTCGTGATCGCATCAGTTCCTGTGAAAATTTTGTGGGCATTGCCATTGTTTCTTACTACCATTATTATTATTCATATTGTGTTCCCCTTTCGACTTTCCCATGCGAATAGCACATACATACTATGGATGCATGTATGTATGTATGTATGCATATGTGTAAAAGTAATGATGGAGTAAAAAACGGCACAAGTTGCAACAAGTGTTGAGTGGATTGTAAATTTTCCTTTTCCAGGAAAAATTCTGCAGAATTCTGCAAAACTGCTGTACGGTTGTAGCACTTTTTTGCATCTGCAATGTTATTAGCATCTTTATTTCCAGGAATTGTGCAACATGTGACTGGAATAGAAAAGGTAAACTGGAAAAAAGGTATTACAAAACACGAAAGGTGCATGTAAAACAAGAGAGATTCCAACTTTACAACTTGTGACTTGAGAGCCAATTTAAATTCAAGGGTGAAATTTCTCCTGACAGTTGCAGATATGCTTGCATATTGTATATACTATATACTATACACGCATTTGATGTTAGGAGAAAGTTCCCTGGACAGAAGTTGTAACTACATACCATGTTCTTGGGAAAGTAACGTATTACAGCAAACAAGCAACTCCACTGTGACGGAGGCATAACTTTCGGCAGTAGCATAGTAAAATGATAAAATTTGAACTTGAATTATTATTGATGGTACAACTTTTATTGTTGAACTCGAATCGTGTTTCAAATTTCAACCAATAATAAAAAGTAATAACTTATAATATTGCTACTGCTTATGTAGGTATATTATCTTGTTGTCGGTTGTTAACTTTGTTCTACATTGTACACTAAGTACATATTAATATGTATTTAGAAACTCTTCTTGTGGAGCCGGTACACTTAAGTTTTAATACATCCATTATCAAATTAAAAATCCATATAATAAGCTCTACAAATTATACATTTACATACTATTACCCCTTAGAAAAAAATCGGGTCAAAAAATCTCATAAAATTTCAACACGATTTTGGTCGAAAAACTTATCAATTTTGATCAACTTTTGATGAGATTTTCATGATAAGATATTTCATCAAAATCTCATGAAAATTTGATCCGATTTCACGATATTGACAATATTTGATGACATTTCATCAAAATCTCTCAAAATTTGATTCGATTTGACAAGATTGGCAATTTTTGAAGACATTTCATCAAAATCTCTCAAAATGTGATACGATTTGACAAGATTGGCAATTTTTGATGAGATTTTCATGATATTTCGTAAAAACCTCATCAAAATTTGATCAAACATGGCAAGATTTTCAAAATCTCATATTTTTTGACAAGATTTTTTTCTAAGGGATCTATTATCATTACCATGTTGACCAGTTTGTCAACATTACATATAGTAAATACTCAGTAAAAGCTGAAACTGCGTCAATGGGAGAGTAACAACAAACAGCTATTAATTATTGTTTACGAAAACACCATAAAACGTTTTGCCTAGAATCACGGCATTATTGTAGTTTAAACACTTTACTGTTAAAACTTTTGCGTTAAAAGCTCAAGAACGGCGTTGTTTACTGTTTACCGAATACATGCATCTTAAAAGGGGAGGGAAGGAAAACGGTAGAAAATATAAATAGAAGGTATAGAAGAAAAAAAAGTCTTTTTAATTTTCATTGCGCAGCCTGAAGCCTCTCCAACTAGAAATTAGATCTAGTCATAATGATATTAATAAAAATGGTAATAATAATATCTCCAGTATAGTAATTTTTCTCCTGAGAAAAGTCCTGTAATGTGCATATCTATAGACTATAGTATAGCTGTGCTATAGTTGTAAGTTTTGGAGTTCAAAGTTTCAGTTGTAAGTAGGCATAAATTCCAGGATGTGAGTTGAGTACGAGATAGCACCAACACCGCGTTTTTTCCTTGAAGGTGGGATTAAAGTCAAGTGAAAGTCGGAGTTATACGTGTACATGTGGCAACCTGTAACGGAACTTGGGGAATTAAATGAATATAAGTACATACTCCATTACATTGTGCCGTAAGGAGGAATCTCGAGACGCCCGTCTTCATAACCATGGTGAAGTTACTATAGGCTAACCAAGAGCCTGGAATTGAGTACTTATTTATTTACTTATGTTTTTTCCTTGGCCTTTCCCTTCCTTTCTTCCTATCTCACATCTATAGGTACTTTTTATTTACGAGCTGCTCATTTGTGCTTAATTTCCTGTTCCTACATTTTGCCTCAGTGAATAATTAAATTAGGAAAAAAGTAACAGCTACTTTTACTCTGATTTTTACTTCATTCAATTTACCTTTTAAAAGTAAACTTTATAAATAGTCACAAAAAAAATCTTCCTGGATTTTCAAGAAAATAAATAAATAAAAGGTTGAAGTTGGTATAGACAGAATTATTATTTAAATGCTGAAATCCACTTTTTATTGCATTTATAATGTATGTGTAATGTGTATAGTGTATAAATATGCTATGAAGCTTAAAGGCTTTGAATTTTTTCACATTTCTCATACGTTTTTGCAACTTTGCTGGTTTGTCTTTGTCGCTTTTACTTTTTTGTCCATTATATTATATTGTCCTGCTTCTTTTTTTCCAAAGGAACGGCAACCTTTTTGCCCTAGTTGTTGCGTCTGGATGAACAATGAAGTCGGGTGAAAGATAAAGTGCATTATGTAATACTTACATACGTAAGTACAAGTATGTACAATGTACAATGTACATAGACATGAGTGGAAGTATAAATACATACAGTAGAGAGCAAAAGTTTAAATACATCAAGGTACTTTGACATAAACGTACATTTTTAAAGGTGTTCCCGGGACTTTTCGTCCCAGGTCAAAGCGACAAAGTTGTAGCAAATACGATTTGCTTGCTTAGTTCTTTTGACATCATCGTTCTAGGTCAAGTGGTTTAGACACTGTGACCCCAAACGTCAGACAAGGTCAAAATCGACAGAGCAAAAGTTTAAATACACCTTGCAGTTTTTCATAGATTTTTTAATGAAATCGCGAAGTATTTGGTCAAAATTATTTTTTTCCTAATTGTTCATACGATTCTACGTTCAGAATGCTAAGGCACATATCTGTGCCCGAAGTATTAACTTCACGGTGATTTTTAGAAAATGCCTTGT
Organism: Sminthurinus bimaculatus; assembly: GCA_034698285.1. Lineage (NCBI taxonomy): Eukaryota > Metazoa > Arthropoda > Collembola > Symphypleona > Katiannidae > Sminthurinus > Sminthurinus bimaculatus. The sequence continues at coordinate 47,465 of JAQIVE010000103.1, forward strand.
CCTTAACTATGTAAGTGATTGGGAAATCGGGAGGTTGCAACAATCAACACAGGATTACACATACTTACATGTTGAAACCCATAATAAATGTTACAGAACCATCAAGAGGAAGAAAAATCAGTACTAATACATAAAACTAACTTTAACTGCAGTCAAGATTTAAATAACTTACAGACGGTTGAAACATGAAACGGGTGATGGAAAAAAAAAACAGCAACACAAAGGCAAAACGATATACAACTCGATGCCGTTTCCCCTGTTTCATGTTTCGACCGTCCGAAAGTCATTTAAATCTTAACTGAAAATGTCAAAATGTCAATATGCTTTTTCTGCTTTTTATGCTTTTTACTCGCCCTAATTATTAGTCTACCGTGAATGAGGGAGAGAGCAAGAGCAAGAGCAAGAGCGAAAGCGAGAGCGGCAGAAATCAGAAAAAGTTTTCACAATCAGCGACGTGGATTTTCCTTTTAAATACAATTTGTCCACTCACAATTGCAGCATGACAAATCACAAGAAAGAAAGATTTTTCTCTTAATTTTCTCTCTTTTTGTTGTTCGTCACTCATTGTTGGTCTTCAACTTAACTTAACGGTGCTCTGGGACGGATGGATGCTTGCATGCCACTTCCATTTTATGCACATATATCTAATATCTAATACACATACAGTATAACCTCCTCAGTCCGACATCTCTAAAAATCAAACACGATAGACTCATGTTCGGATCGGAGAGGCTCTTAGATTAGTCGTCACAAAGGAAAATTCAAATTTCTTCTATGTTCGACAATAGTCACGCTCTTTGCGAGCCCTAACTACCCAAAGTAAAACCTCCACAATCCAAACAACTTGCATAAATCGTACAAGTTGGACACAAATTGCGTCAGATTGGAGAGGTTCTACTGTACGTACGTAGGAAATACATTATGTGTATGTAACTATGTGTAATGTGTACATTGTAATACATATTACGTATGTTAGTAGGTAGTCAATTTTGCTCCTTTTCAAACGCGTCGTCGACGACGACGACGACGTCCTTCTTCTCCTATCCTTCAAGTAATTGCGACTGTCATAATCTGACTAATTCGTTCATTTAACTTAATAGGGGAAAAGTGAAGCTTTCGCTTATAGTTGAAATAAAGACAAATGCAAGTAGGGTCTGAAGCGAGCGGATGATGATGTGCTGCTCTACTCATCACTCTCATCAATATATCTCAAGTACAATGTACAATACATGTATGTATGTATGCTCAGACAAACATTTGTGAGGAGAATTCTGCTCCGAAAAAATCACAAAAGTCGACATGAAATTGGCCGATTATGAGCAGAAAACGCTCTGCTAATTTTTCTGCCTCTCAATTTTGAACAGAATTGTGTGTAGATTGTAAATAAAATATCTGTATGGTAAAATGCTTTTGAGAAAACAGTCAACAGAATTGTGCGAAATTCTGGCTACAAATTAGTCACAGAAAAAAAGGGACAAAACTTCACTTCAACCACTTCACCACTTTTTTTTCTGGTGCATTTACTTTCAGCCATTGTCCTATTCCTCTATCTTCAACCCTTTTCCGCTCCCCATCTTCATTGAGTCAAATCGAATTTATATATTCAACAAGTTGTCTTGTCTCGGAATACGACGTGTCCATGGCAGCACCTTATATTGAGACAACTTGTTGTCCTAACGGCTTCAATTATTTTTTGAGCTAATGATTATCATGGATATAAGCATAACCATAGATATTTTACACAGGGTTGGGATATTAGTGTTGAGAGCTTTACAGTTGCAATTTTGGAGTACCTACATAATACTGAGGGTCATTCATTCGATTCTACTCAAAAGACGAGCTAAAATCTGACGTTGTACTTAACTTTCAGCACTTTTGCTTGATGTTTTAACAAGTTCATACGATTTTAAGAGCAAACAAAAAAATATTTATTCGATTTGGTCAGCGGAGCCCAAAGATATTGTCATTTGAAAAAAGGACCTCCAAAAACGGGTTTCCGCGGCTTCATTGACCCGCCACGGCGTGACCCGATGTTTCAGAACTAAAACAATCCTCACTGTAGTAGCAAAATACGATTTTCTAACTATATCTAAAATTTCAACACAATCCTCAAACATTAAAGCTGTGCAATCTTAATATTATTAAGAGTCGTTGCTTGATCTTCCATGACTCTCCATAAGAACACATGCAAACAAAGTCTCTGATTGTAATTTTATTGTTCAAACAACTGTGGAGGACTTAGGAAATAACTTTTGAACATTATTTTTGTACTAGTATTAGCCAAATACTAGTTGGCTCTTGATTCTGATATAATTTCTATTACTATTTTCATTTTTAACACTGCCACAACCTCGATGTCGTAGAGGCGCACACGCGGAGAGAATTTGGAAACTTTTTTTTCCAAAAACTTTGAGCCATCCCGCCAAAAATATTATGGCGGGATGGCTCAAAGTTTAGGCGGGATAATTTTTTGGAACATCGGTTGTGGAGTAACACGCTCACGTTCTCCTCCATTTGACAGCAGTAAAAATGCATCATATTAATATGTATTTTCCATATCACATAATATGTATGTATTTGTAAGAAAGTACAGACAGACGTACTTACGTATTCTGAGCCAGGAGATTTTATGTACATTCTACGTACATAATTTTACTTATCTAGGATATTAAGTATGTTGCATGGGGCTGGGCAAGGCTTCAAGTTGGAACGAGAGGCCATAAAAAATAAAAAAGCAAGTTTCACTTTCTATCTACAAAAGATTGTTTTGCCCAAGTCATTGGATTCGATGAGAAAGAGTATAAAATGGAGTGGGAGGGGGGAAGACTTTAAAAAAAACTGTGCATAATATATATTATATATATATTGTATACTTATGCATATTATATCGTATGTACATATCTATCTATCTATCTATCTATACATCACGTATTCACATGTACAACCGAATATTGCTATTTGAATTATTATTACCCACAATGAGTATTTACTTATTTAGGTACTATGATCGGATAAAGCATTTAGAGTCATTTTCTTCCCGTTTCTGCCTGTGACGTGGACACTGAGGATTTTATGCGGTAATTGAATATACATAGAGCCTGATTTCCAAAATTCCGTTTAATGACGTTACCCGGGATATGTCAAGTGTTCAAAATCTGTGATTACCTGATCGATGACTTGTGGATTTTGAGTGACTTTGGGGAGTCCATCGGAGGAGAACATTTCTCATCTTTTACTCATTGCAAGCGTCCTTCTCAGTCCAAACTCCGGCCCGTCCTGTAAATCAAACTATATGATGCACTTGATATTATTATATCCATACCATACATATTCATACACTTGGGTAATATATGTACGTAGTACGTAGTAACTATATCACGTGGATGAGCAAGTACAAAAGGGACAGATGACAGACACTCAATGTGCCGACATTTTGGAGTTTTGGCCGGGGCAAAGGCAAGGCGTATTGAGCAAACTCCATTTTGTCCATGGCGGAAAAAAGCCCGGAAACAGTCAGACAGTCAATGCGGAAGGAGTGAATGAGGTTTGATTGAAGATGCGCTACTCCTGCTCATTTCTTATCGTGTCATAACCTGATGTATTGTATACTGGTTACTCCTATAAATTCAATGGTAATAAACCCTGGTCCATAGCTGTAAGCACTGTCGTCCCTGTAGGGGTAGTTTTACGTTTGATTACACAGTAATACATACCAATATGTATTAGCGTGTAATCAAACGTAAAACTGCCCCTACAGGGACGACAGTGCTTACAGCTATGAATTCAACAGTTCCTGATGCTTTTAGCACACTTGGTTTCAACAAACCGAGAGCCAAATTTCAATGCTTGAAGTTTTGCAGGAGCAAATTTTTGAAAAAAAATTCTTCGCCTAAAGGACAAACTCAAGTTTGAGAAGGAATTTCAATCCCTCAAAAAACCAGTTCAAAAAGAAGTGGAAACGAAAACTCGACATTTTTAGCAACTTGATTCTGCATACAAAATCCAAATTCAGATTTGGAAATCACAAATTGAATCTTTGATCAAAATCATTTTGGCGATTGAAAGCAAATTGAAATCGGACAAAGGGATGAATCGTCCTTCTAAAAAATTTTCGGAATCCAAAATCTCCGATGAAATTCCAGCCCATGATAAATATTTCTTCTGTCAATCAAACTTTGGACGGGCTTTCAAATTTTATCCGGAACAACAACAGTACGTACTACGTACATAGGTACCAAAATTTTGAAATATTTTTTAACCTAAAAACGAAAAATATGTTTCCCTCGTCATTTCCTTGACCCCAAAATAAATAATTCCAATTTTTTTTTAATTCGTCCAAAAACCTCCAATGACATGAAAGATGTAACAGAATTCTTTTTACACACACGGCTGAGCCAAAATCTTTAACCATAACCATTTTTTTTATTTCAAGTATTTTTTTAATCTACGCAAGCTGAACCAAACAGACCCCATTGGCACAACCTACTGCAGCATTGTGCATCAAAGAAGCAAAAGTACCCATTTGCAATGCAACGAGGATCCGCATAGTGGGGAATAAAACCATGATAGAATGGGCTACGAGCTCTTCTCACTGTGTTGTCTAAGCGTTGATTAGCGTTTAGAGACTCTTCGGCGTCATTGGGTTGCTGCTCTGATACTGCTGCTCCCATCACGAGATCTCCAAAGATAATGATTACCATGATCCAAGGCAATACCGAAAAACGCAGGAAGCGGCTCATTTTCTTAGGTCTCTTAAAAAAACAACCCAAAAGAGTTTTACTTATGTGGTAGTAAACACTAAAATTCAATTATTGCAGCATTTGGTGGAAAAATCCATGATGGTTGGGAAAAAAACAACAGGATCCATCACTAGATATGGAAAAAATTTTAGCACAGAGAACTGACAAGGGAACATTTTCAGGTGTTACGCGAGTTACAAAATCTCACCAATCTTAGCTGATGCCCTTTTTATGCTGATTTCGAATATGAAAGTCATTTTCCTGAATGGGCCTTTGTTAAGGTCACAGGGGTCATTTTATGTGTTTTCAATACTTTTTCGTGTAACTTTGAGGTTAAATTGCAAGTTAACAATAAGAGTCAGCGTAAAATGAGCTGCACCCTAATTTTAAGCAGAAAATGTAGAGTTCAGTGCAATTTTACAAAATTTAAAAAGTCCTCTTTTTGCAGTTTTCGTAGGTCAAGGAACCTGACCTTCAAGGATCACTATTTTAGACATGTAAAACGAGGACGTTTTAAATTTTGTAAAATTACACTGAACTCTACATTTTATGCCTAAAATTATGGTGTATATCATTTTACGCTGATACTTATGGTAAACTTGCAATTCAGCGTTAAAATTTTTATGAAAAAGCATTGAAAATGCATAAAATGACCCGTGTGACCTTAAAAAAGGCCCATTCAAGAAAATGATTTTCATATTCGAAATCAGCATAAAAACCTGCATCGGAAAAGGTAGGTGAGATTTCCTGTCCCGCAGAACACCAGAAGAAGTTCCCTTGTGAGTTGCGCTTTCATTGTAGATTAGTGGGAAAAATTATTTTAACCAATTTTGTTTACCTTTATTTTATTCTTTAAAGTATTAAACTATAAAAAGTTTCCTTACCAATGCAATGATCTCTTGAAGATAGCTGAGTCAAGAAGATTTGGGTGTTTCAATTCTGTGGTTTTTGGAGGGACAGCTTACCACTGCTGCTTTATCGTTAATATACTGAGTATTATGTAAGCACTTTAAACCTAAAAATGACTTGAATGTCTATATGCAATAATGGAAAAGAAAATGGAAATTATTGGTTAAAGCCAACCCATTATGAAGTATAATGGTAAATTCAAGAGGTAATTAATCGCAGACAATTCTCCATTACATTAACAAGGAGATGGTCATGACCTAGGGGGAGGCTTTTGATATCAAAAACTATTTACTATGTATGCACTTACTCCTATGTTAAATTTATGCGAAAAATCAATGGTGTTATTCATTTTTGCTAATGGGCTCTTTTTGCGGGTCAAACCGCCAATTAATTTTCAAAATTTTGAAACGTTTTTGTCATGTATTATGATATTATGCGGATACAATACCAAAGATGAACAATAATCTTAAAACAGAAGACTTATTGTTACAAAATAGAAAAGAAGCAAGTATTTATTCAAAGGTAAATGTCGGACCTCAAACTATACCATATACTGACATCCTGACCTCAAAATAATTCCAAAATTTTGAAATGTTTTTTCCATGACCTCACAATAACTCCAAAATTTCGAAATGTTTTTTCCCTGACCTCACAATAACTCCAAAATTTTGAAATGTTTTTTCCCTGACCTCAAAATAACTCCAAAATTTTGAAATGGTTTTTAGCCCAAACATGTTTTTTTCCCTGACTTCAAAAAGTGGATCATCATTTTATGATTAGATATGCTTATAAAGAGACATAAAATGCTGGATCGCAAATCGCGAATCTGGTCAATAAAAAACAAGTGCAATTTACAAATGCATACATATGTACATGCATAACATATTCAAAATGAGAGTAGAAAAAGAACATTGTTGATGATTTGATCCATCATGACGGCGGGAGTGTTGAGAGAAAAAGATCCAAAGAAGAAAACTTGGATCCTTAGAGGTTGGAAAGCCTCGACCCTGCGTCTAAAATAGGCGATTCGTTGTTGGCCACTCAACCGAGCAATGTCCACGTTGATATCATCCATGGCCAGATATCCATCAACCTCAACATGAGGTCTTGTCTCCAGATAGTGCTTCGGTGTTGGTCCAACAGGCAGGCCCCTAAAATGACCTAGAGTGTCCCTGGACCGAAGTTGGACCTTTGCATGCTGCGGTAGGAACATGAGGATGAGGCCGATCAAGAAAGAAGTCAAGGTGGCTGCGATAAGATAGACCAAGATGCTCAGCAGGTCAAAGGTCGTCAGGGCCATGTAAATGAATACCACGGGAGTGATTACTAGGAGGGTACAGAATCCGGTACAAAAGATGCCGCTGTTAAAATCGTTGAAGCTGAGGCAGAACAACTGGAGGGTCAGATAGGCTTCGATCGTCTCTTCGTTTAACACTCGTCGGTTCCTAATACCCCCCAAAAAATATTTTCTGATGAAATAAACTCAATAGTGTGTATTTTCAACAATTATCAAAAATGAGACTTCATTTCCTCTAACGAGGTCAGAGGTCAGAGGTCAGCTTTAAAAAATGGGCAGTTTTTACCCCAATTCCTTGAGAGCCGTGTTGATGCTGTATATGTCGGCACACCAATAACAAAAGTAGAGACACATGAGGGCCGTGCCGCCGGCGGCAATGAATCCTTCATAGAAACTACCCGAGATGTACAGATACCAGTTGACCTGACCTGACCAAGGAATTGACACGGCCCCTGGCTCCGTCCCTTTCCATGAGGAGGGGAAGGCGGAGTAGAGATATTGAGACTTGTTGGGGATCCTCAGGTAGAACAATAGCAAAATGGAAGTGATGCCCATCATTTCCCAGGCTAAATAGTAGACGCCCAGGATGACGAAAGGGTGTGACGCCCAGTGTTTTAACCCTAGTCCGAGCCCTAGGTACATATGTATATGAAAAAATTTGAAATTAAACCTTTTTTTTTTACAATTTTTTCAAAAATTTGTATTTTTTTATGTAATATTCATTGGCTTACTTTTTGAGTGCCGGACAAAATAGTCGTGCTGATTGAGCACGGTATATAGGAAGCATTATATAAAGATACAGTAGAACCGCGATGTGTAGAAAAATTTTTTTTATATGAACCGCCAAAAACAAAAAACTTTCATTGCGCCTTTAGTCGGTGGTAAAATTCAAATAATCGCGGAATCTTGCTCGTTTTTAGGTGCACAGGACATGTAAGTAGAGCTCCAAACCCAAACCAGGGCTCAGGAAATGTTTGCGAGATAATATTTTTTTGACTTCATATTCTTGTTCCCCATG
>JAQIVE010000104.1:0-55342 GCA_034698285.1 Sminthurinus bimaculatus
TAATTTTTTTTAATTTTATAGATACTTTTTATATCCGTCTCTTTTGTCTATTTGTCAGCTAGGTATAGAGTATAGATATTGTAGAGACTCGGGACTAAAGTGTGCAGGATGCATTTGTATCATACATTTTGAATGCATATTAACGCTAGAAATTTTATTACCAGCTTTAGTCTGCAGTACAGGGAAGTTTCATAAAATTAAACGATAATAGAGGATGGATAATACGCGTACAAAATAAAGCTCTCATTATGGAAACTCGTCAAATTGAATTAAGAATTCGATGTTGGCATGAAGAATACTGATACAAATACTTACCTAATATTATATGCAATTTGAATAGTCAATGTCAAGTGAGCTTTCCTTTTGATTGCTGCGACAATAAATAATATCTTTTATCGCCAAATTAATGAAACTGTGATCAGCTAAACCTTTTATTCCTTTTGGATAATTGCCGAGGCTGACTGGCTCAAAAGATGCAGACAAACTTCCCATAAAAGATGGTTTTAAAGATGGTCAAAGTGACCCATGATAATATTATATATTAACAGTGCTATATACACTCAAGTATAGAAATCGTCATTCAAAACACAGACAGAACATCTGCAAACTGCACGTGCCTAATATGCAACGTATGGAGTAATTTTATCCTGTATTTTATTAACTGTATGACGGTTTTTGTTTTCGTTTAAACATCTCAAACACTGGTAAATGCCACACGTGCAAATTGTAGACAAAAACAATGAAGGGAAACTCGCGGATTTTTAGGGCGTAAATAAAACAGCAGTTTTAACTCAAAAAAGCCTTAATTTGGATAGATGGACAACCAAGAGCTTGGTGGACTTTTCAGTATTTAATGGGGTAACTCAATCTAACAAATATGTGTTTCCCCATGGAAACATTTTGTTATTTAAAGTTTAAAGGGAAAATGTCAGTTATGTCTCGGACATTTGATACATCATGGAAACTCGACCTTTACGTTGTTTTGTTTTTCCATCAACTGACTGTTCGAAGTTCGACTGGTCTATTGTTTGGCGCTAACACCAAAAGTATTGTGAAAGAGTTCCAAAGTTCACGTTGAGACTCGAGACCGCGAACACATTTGTGCTATTTTGTACTGTTCTGTATTTACGAAAATCAAGTTGTTTTGCCCGTTAAATATGTATTTGGATGAAACTTGATTCATCAATGCCCTGAATGACTGCGTACTGTGTATGAATGAAACAGGAATGTGTGCAATTGATATCCTACGATTAATCACAATATGCACAGAAAGCTGTACAAGAGCTGACAACAACGACGTAAAAAAATCCAGAGACTAACGCAACTTGAAACAAGTTAAATGGTCCAAATTCCGCCTTTTGAAATCAATATCGTGCAAAAACCTGATGTTTACTTTTGAAATTATGCATCCATATTTTATTTTTTGTACCGTTTTAACCCGTGTTAAATAATATACATAAAGTATACATGTCCATGTTTGCTCTCATTAGACAATAGACAATCTTACGTTTTTACTCTGTTTTGTCTCATTACTTCCGGTTTCCGGTTTTGTCAGATATAATATGATGAGGAATAATAACACTTATGAATAATTCAAATGCTTTCGTTTTTCATCGACAATGGTCATGCTTTTGTTAAAAATAAAACTAATGCTATGTAATACATATGTAGACGGTGAATTGATAACTGATATAGGTAATTGATGATAAAAAATGGATAATAGGATAATGATTTATCTATCAGGTTCCCTTTTCGCTCTGATTCCAGGACTCTGGACTCTGGAAAATTTTCCAGGAGTTAAATGTGGGACATTTTACCCAAAATAAATGTATGGTTACACATGCATAAGTAGTTATACTCGTACAACATGCACAATGCACACACGTGAAGAGATTTCTATTGATAGGGGAAAATAATTAATTAATGGCCGAGTATTATTTATTCAAAAGCACCTTTGCCACGTAATGAAAGTACTTATGAAAAATTACCCTTCAATTATTTACCTTTGCCTTAATTGACTTTTGGTTCATGGACAAATTATGAGCGTACAACTTACGATAGTATTAAATTACATGTGTGACGTGCTTTGGAGATAAATACCAAATGACCAAATTACATAAAAGACAGTTATAGAAAAATCGCTGACGTTGTTTTAATGATTTTGTGGTGATGTGTCGCTTCCACTACATATTATATGAATTTTATGTAGTAACGACTATAAATAAAAATGAGTAGTAATTGTATATATATCAGTAGTACTTATATTATAGTAGTAGTAAGTAGTAATGAGTAGTTAAATAGTAATTTATTACACTATCATAATATTTCACCTTATTAGCCACACGCGCCGAAAATTCCAATATTTTATGCATATCAGCTCATACGGGCATTTTATAGAAACTACGGTTAATTATGCCTTGAGTACCTTTATCGTGATTTGCATTATACGATTTTTACTATGCGATTATTGATACTTATATAAATTATCGGTACTTTTCCCCGGGGAAATAAGTCCAACTTATAGCTATCGTGCGGATTGTGGATGTCTGGCACATTATTAGTTATTAACCATATGCTGGGTAATTACCCGGGTTTCGCAATCCATCGCAATCCGCAATCCTATTTCGAGTTTGAAGGCTACATAAAATTGCTCCGGCTAATATTTTGGCATTTACTCTCTGACTTCTTTCTTTTTCCCTTCTCGCTCGAGTCCTCTTCATTTTAGTGCAGTGCCCGAAATGAGGCTTTTTCGGGTGAAAGTCAAGTGTCTATTGAAATGTGCAAAATTGTGTACTGGTTCAAATTTTTCCAATCAAACTTGGGACGATTGTGCCCAATTTTAATGTTGCTGAAACATAGTTGTAAAAACAAAGTTAATTAAATTAGGAGCAATATTGTGCATTTCTCTGCTACTCTATTATATAGAGAAATGCATGTCATAAAGCCGGTCACCCTCATTGAGAAATCTTACCCGGCTACAGTCAATGTCATAAAATTTGTGATTAAATGGTCGGGCAGGACATGGATGGGTCCCTTGGAGCTAAATCAACTTCCCGAAGATGAGGACAAGGACTTGAGGATCAGGCAGAAGAAGGGAAAAGTCTTTGTGGTCTGTTACTATCTGACCGCGCTCCAGGTTTTGGTCCAGGCAGCTTTCGTATCCTTTGGGTTTTATCAAAAGCTCCATCATGGTCACATCAGCTCCGAGACGGCCTTTCATTTTGTCAAGATCATGGTATTCGACTCCGGGGTCATGGTCATGGGGGCCGTGGTTTTTGGCCAGTCCGACATTGTGGCTCTGTTCAATGCCGCTGTTTCGATTGAAAAGCAAATAAAACGTAGGTTTTTTTGCTATATTGCACACCTAGAGGATGACTTCAAAGGTCATTTGAATTAGTATAGTGAAAAATTTGTAAAATGACAAGTTCAAATCATTTTTTTCTTGAATATAGGTGAAGGTGTCCAGATAAAGCACTGGTGGGAAACTCCAGCCTCCACTTTGCCAATGTAAAGCAAAATTAAGTAACAAAATATTTCCAGACAAGATTTTTTTGTCGCATGTATGTAAATTTTATGCACAATTGTCGTCAAAATTTTCGGTTCTGATTTTCCGAAAAAATTGTGAAGTCGGAATTCTTGAAGCATATAGAGGTCTTGGCTTAATACGTAATGCGGACGATCTTTCTGACCTGGACTTTAAAAGCTTAGGTCAAGAATTTTTTTGGTCAAAGGTTGTTGAACAGCCCTTAGAAAAAAATCTTGCCAAAAATAGCTTATGAATTTTTACACCATTTTGGTCAAAAATCTTATCAACGTTTGATGAGATTTTGATGAAATATCATGAAAATCTCATCAAAAATTGTCAATTTTGTCAAATCTCGTCAAATTTTCATAAGACTTTTTTCAACGGGATTAGTAATTCAAAAGCGCATGACTATTTTTTCAGCTTGTCCGTGGGCTTTTTGGGTTTCGTGATCCCAATATTGTTCTTCTTGGGACAACTTTTCTTCCCGAGAAACCCCATGTACATGTCCAGCCTGCTGCCGGTGACTCATCAAAAAAATATCTGGATTCTTTTGGGCCTGGCAGTCTACGAGTTATACTTGCTCCTCATCAATTTTGCCAACTTTATGATAATTATGGGCTCTGTTTGGGCCTATTTTATGAACATTCTCATCTGGTTTCCAGTCCTCCGGTCTTTTGATCCAAAATCCAGTTTGACCTTCCGCAAGAAGTTCTTCATCTTCCAGCAAATGAGCATACTCACCCTGTTCTTCAACGGCTACATTTACAGCGTGCTCTCAATCATGATTTTTGGAGTATCCGGGATGGCCACCATCACCCTTTATATGAGCCTCGTGGCCTACAGTATTCTACCCATCCACATTTACCTACTGTTCCCCGTTGTCTCCGCGATAATTGCCTTCATTATCTTCGTCACCTTCAGTGAGATCGGGCAGATCCGGGAGATTTCCAAGACCATCGTTTCCCATTGGAAGTGTCATGTAAATGTGGAGAAGAGTATGCGGCTTCAAGAAATTGGAGGGAGTTCGGACTGTGATAGTATGAGCATTGCGAGAAGCGGGCATCTTAGGTCAGTGTACCAACCGGAAGTCGTAGATCAACCGCAGCAACAAGGCGAAAGGTCAAGGAGGGAAATTATCCGACAACAGTATGTAGAATTGGAACAAATTCGGAGGGGGCTCCGCTCCTTTGGCGTGAAAATTGTTACAATTTACTGCACGATTCGCACGCCACAGCGGATGGTCGAGCAAATTCTCAATGGCTTGATGCTTATGCTCCAAATCAAAATTAAAATTGTCAGTTAAATTTAGATTTTTAATTCGGGTGGATGAATATACTGAAAAAGTATGATGTATAAAATACTTACATTGTGTGAATGTTAACTTTACTTTAGAATAAAAAAATGCTCAATAATATTGTTGAATTATATTCTTTCCCTTAATAAAAAATTTCAACAAATCTCGTGCTTGATGAGATTTGACAAGATTGACAATTTTTGATGAGATTTTGATGATGTTTCATCAAAATCGCATGAAAAGTTGATCAAAGATAATAACATTTTCGACTACAATCGTGTCAAAATTTCATGAGATTTTTTGGCAGGATTTGTTTCTAAGGGTTGTTGCGCAACTCTTTATGAAACTTTAAACAGTATTTGACACGAGTTTGGTCGAAAATCTTATCAAATTTTGATAAAAAATCATGGAAATCTCATCAAAAATTGTCAATGTTGTCAAATGTTTATGAGGTACTTAACTTAAAACTCCCAGCTAATATCAGTATAACCGTTCACTGTGCAATAAATTTGCAGCAAAACACAACCATTTTACATTATGCTTTATAAAATTTTACGCTTAATCTGTTGCATTTTGTAAGCATACAGTGTTGCGGTGCAGTTTTGTTCCGCACAATCACACATTTATCCGCAGTTTAAAGTTAAAACAGACAACGAAGCTTGCACTGACGAATATTACTGTACTTTTTTATGCATGCATGTGTCCTTTGATTCTTTACTCCTAAAACGGTGGACTTTTGCGTCTCATGTTCGAAGATAAAAGTTGAAAAATCCAAAGGGTCAATATCAATCTCTAGAGGTTTGAAGTGCAATGAAACGAGGAAGTTGAGAAAAATATTATGTAAAAAGAAAAAAGGTTAAACATAAGCTAAAAATATGTCGAATCTCTATTACACATTCTGATGGAAACACTGACAACAAAAGGCAAGATTCTCATGCACTTTTATACTGTTTGTGTCGTGTGAGAAAAAATGAACTGAAGAGCTTTCGATCCGTTTCAATTTTCAATACAGTTTTTACCGGTGCTTTTTTGTCTCATCTTTTTATCTTCAGCTTTCTCTAAAACGAGTATATGGAATTCTGTCACACGTAATTATCAACAGTTTTATACTTTTTACCCACAGCAAAGTGTTATGATATGAATGCTTTATTCAAAAATCGACGCATAATGTTTCCCTAAATCGGGAAATATAATCATATTAAACCTTAAACGGCATGTGATATTTACCAGAGACTATGTATTACTGTTCTAGGAACTGTAAAGTCATAATATCCATGCAGGCAGTGAAACGTGATTCACCTTCAATATTTGAAAATCTTTAGTGATGCAATGAAAAATTAAAGACTGCAGACTGCAGCGATCGTCATGTTACTTTACAATACTTAATACCTTTTAACTATATATCAAATACAATGCACATGAAATAAAGATATCAAAACCCAGCTCACTTAATGCTGTTAACAGAGAAAATTAAATTTATAGTCCATCTTTTCAGTATTCGCATAAATGTTTACAAGAAAAGCAACAGCCGCTATAGAATCGAATGAAAAACATGTACATACAAAACAACATTTTTCTTCTCATGGTATAACAATTATCAATTATCTTCATACATTAAATGTGGTGTGGTTAGAGGTTAGAATGCTTTTTTAGTTTTACAGTACTTACTCGTGGAGTAACCTTTTAACTAAGGGATTATTGTAACATAGAACATCAAGTTTCATTAAAAAAGCACATGATTTGTTGAATTATTTTTTATACACATAAATACGATTATTAGGTGCTAGTTGTATGTAAAATGTAAAGTTAATCAATGCGATCATATTTCATGGAATACATTTTGGCTGAGCAAATCTAAATTATTGTACATGTACACATCATATTAGTTAGGTGAAGACAATCATAATTAACGTGTAACTGTGATAAAGTTACTTATCGATATATCTACAATAATTGAAACTGGCTTTTGTATGGTTTGACACAATTATTTTTTTAGAAATGGAGTGTGATTGTGTGCGTTGGTGTATCAGGTTGAAAAAATAAAAAAAATGATGTTTTCTGCTTTCATTCTGCTTAAACTAAAACAAGGAGGTTTTATTCATTCATAATAATTCATAATTCATATTTATAATGTCATTGTTGACCAGTTGAATATTTGTTTGGCAGTACATGGTGTAATCCTCTACCAACGATAAAATGGGAAAAGTCCTGTAACATAATCTTAAATCCATGATGATCAAATTCAAAACAATGAACATAAAAGTTAAATTAAAAAGTTACAAATAAAAACATGAGCTACATTTAAGTGTGTGTATGTACTTATATAATGTGTGTGTGTGTGAAAGCAAATGAGTAATAATATGTAAAAGAAAATCATAACAATGCTTACAAAATGTATGTATATGTATAAGGTTGGAGGATTAGTAGTGGGTAATAGTATCTAAATTCGTAGTTGTGCTTTGTTCCTTGCAATAATAATTATTATCATATTTTAATTACTAGTAGTATACTGTTCTTATTGTGGAGTGTATGTATATGTACTTGCATAGTTGTAGTACATACTGGCTAGGAGTTAAAAGTTAAAACAGGAGACGGAAAAAAATTACAAGTCAAACAATGGCAACGATCAACTTAGTACATAAATACGTACTTACATAATATAATATTATTTAAGCAGGCTACACAGATGGACGAACTAATTTTTTGTTACTTGATATTATTTAAATAACGCATTCACTTTACATTCCGCTATTCTACATACTGTTGCTGAAATCGTAAGGATACCACTCTTTAACATTGGAGAGATGGATCTCTTCAATGTTAAAGAGCGGTCTCCTTATGGCGACACCAACAGTAATATATTTCTTCCTTTTTTGTTCGCTTTCTTCATCTCTTTTTTTACTTTAACATTTTCAGTATTTTTTGTATTATTGCTTCTTCAATAATATTTATTTCGTGTATTAACATGGTTTTTACTCCATCGTTTCAGACTTTCGCAACAGCCCTTTATAAACTTTTACTGGAGAGAAAACATTGAATTAATTAGCAATAACTGCTTAATTCGATATATTGTCGATTTTTTAGTCTCCCAGAATGGTCCGTCTACATTTTCAAAAATATTACATGTATTTATATGGCAACGGCTCAACCTTATCATGACTTTTTTGTTTTTCCGGCTTTCATTACTATAGCAGCAACAACATGTTGAGGTACTGTTTAATACATACTGTTTTCATCCATTTCACTTTGTACTTTCCTCTCATAGACTGAGGAACCCATTTAGATATTCAAGTTTTCCTCATCGTTTTTGTCTTTTTTTGCATCGTGCACAAGCTCATCTCGTTATTATCGTTGTTATATTGCATATTGATTGATTGATTGGCTGTCGTTGTTTTTCCTGACTTTTACAGAGATGTTACACATACATATACACAATCCTTTTTATCGATATTTACTTCCATCGACAGTTTAAATTCTATTTGTAATTTGTAAACAAAATTTATTACTCAACAAATAAAACGTGACCAAAGTTCCTTAAACGTAACATAGTATGTTTATATAATTCATCACAATTCTTAATCCATGGTGTAAAATTTTCAAACACACACAAGGAAAAAATAACAAAACCATTTAAATCACAAATATTACCGTCGCCTTGATATTTTTCAATTCATTTTCCACCTTCCTTGCTCTCTTTCTCTCTCTTTCTCGTTTTTTACCTTCCCTTACGACAAGTCAATATCAATGTCAACCTTACAATCATAATATTTTTTGCCATTTGCCCATGTCTGAAGTCCTGCTCTGGACCGAAGAACTAGGAGAATCTTTTTTCCATTATTTTGTTTTTACTTTCAGAATCGTAGACATATTACCCCTTTATATCCTTTTCGTCCTGGCCATTCTTCCGTCCCTTGGTTTTTAGTACGGCTGCAATGCAACGATAACACAAAAGTCACATTATTGTAAGTAAAAAGTAAAACGGCATAAAAATTACAGTTAGAATTACATAATAACTCGCAGTAGTTGCTTTTAGAAGGTCTTCGCAAGAAATTACCTGTGAAAAGTTCATTCCACCTTGACTTTGTGAGCTTCCTGGTCCATAATAGTTTGCTTTACTTTTTTCACCACCACTGGCAGCATTTTCAGATGCTCCAAATTGATCTTGAGATAACATTTTATCATTCTGAGACCAGTCTGGTGTGTAATCTTCGGTAAAGTCCTGTTGACTCATCATTTGTGGTTGAGACATGCCACTTCCATATCCATACTAGTTTTTTTTAAAAAAACAGAAAAATGTAAAAATCATTAGTCAAGTGCTTAGAAAATACAATATAATAAAAAATAAGTTTAAAATAGCAAAAATGAATAAGTATACTTACGTATCCTGGTTGAGTCATAGGCTGACTGTTGTAAGGTTGTGAAGCCATATTATCCGGTTGTGAAAAGTCATATTGTACTTGTGATAACATTTGGGGTTGACTCGCCATATCACCACTAAATCCTCCTCCACGACGATTACGATTATTATTCTCCCCGCCATTAGCCTTGGATAGAGGAGGAAACATTTCACCCTGACTATTTGGTGCTCCACCTCGCTTCGGATGGGGACGAGCGTTGACATGTTGGTTGGGATGTAGTGGCCCTCCAGGACCATTGTAACCTCTATTTTGTTGGGGACCAGCACCCATATAGCCCGGTTGATTTTGAAAGAATCGAGGTGGAATATTGGCAAGGTTTAGGAACATTCCAAGAGGTACGGGGCAGTTGTTACCAAACATGTTTGGATTTCGGGGATTGAAATTAGGATCATTCATCATACCTCCACCGGCTCCATAATGTTCATCTTCTTCGGGTGGAATAAAACTACTTCGATTATTATAGTAGGCGGGCATGGGTGGAATGTGATGACCACCACCACCATGATGATGATGATTCCCCATTGGAATTGGAAACAGAGCTTCTCTTGCATCATAAGTATTGGTTTGCATGAAATGAGCTCCAGGATTTAGAGCGTTGGTCATTTTCTTGGGCTTGGGGAAAGTTAGGGCACTCTCCTTCAAATTATTTAGTGGGCCTTCCACGAGGACGTGAAGATCCTTGCAGTATTGAATTAAATGATTCCACAGTTGATGCTTGGCGAGGAGCTTTGGATTTCCCACGATTATTATTCCATATTTTGCTCTTGTCAAAGCGACATTCAATCTTCTGGGGTCGTTTAAGAATCCAATCCCTTGCATCTCATTAGAACGGACACAAGACAGAATAATTATGTCCTTTTCTCGCCCCTGAAAAGCGTCCACGCTGGCAACTTCAATCTCCAAATACAATTTAGAGTTCATGGGTCCTTGACTCTGCATAAACTGGACTAAATAAGCTCGCTGCCCTTCGTAGGGCGTAATTATTCCAATTTGATCTGGTCGTATTCCAGCTTTCAGGAAACGGGTAGTGACTTTTTCCACATTTGCTGCCTCTGTTCTATTCAGGTATGAAGTTCCAGAGCCAGAAATTTCTTCCATTCCTTGGGTAACATAGAACATGATTGGTTTTTCGTGGGGCCATGGAAAGTCCATAATTAGGGTCCGATCCTTTCCACCTACTCCATTTTGCAACGAACCTTCGTAAAAGAAGTTGGACGGAAATCTTGCAAGATCCGGGTGCATTCGGTACTAAACAAAAAAATTATTATTTAAATGCATTTGTACTATTTGCTATTTTCTTATAATTTTAAATTGCACAATAGATAATAGAAAATCAAATTCTGACAAGAAATGATTCAATACCTGAACTTCAAGGCGAAACGGTCGAATTCCAAGGACGACAAGTCTTTCAAAGAGGGACTGAGAAAGACCTGCATTCGCACTTTTTTTACACATAACTACAGGACCAAGTCTGTTAAAATAAATCGAAAAAAAGGGGAATTCGGCTTAAGATAATGGTAAACACAGAGATAAATTGACACAATTTAAAGAATTAAACTGTATGGAGCTGGTTAACTAATTTAAAATTTTAAACTTACTGGCAATGATCTCCCACAAGAATTAATTGTTTGGCCCCAAGGACCACAGGTACCATACATTCAGGTTCTGTAGCTTGCATGCTTTCATCTATTAATATTGAGTGAAGTTTGAGCTTAGCAAGTCGTGGGTCACCCGCCGACACACAAGTGCAGGAAACGACATCGGCAGCTTCTAGGATTGTTCTTTCCAACTTCCTCTTCAGGTTAATGTAGCGCTTCTCATCAGAAACGGAGAGTTCTCCAGTCTCATCCTTTAGTTGTTGTAGCTTGGCTAATTCTGGACTAGCATCTTGACTCATTTTACGGATTTGATTATGGAGGGATAGAAAGGAAATATTTGATTCCAGCCCTTCTCTGGATTTTGCACACAGTCTCACTACTTTTAATCCAGTTTGATGAATTTTAGTTGTAAGCTGGTCTACAGCCGTGTTTGAAGGTGCACAGACTAATGAAAAATAGAGTAAAAGATCGCCAATGTAAATATTAAATATAATGAACTAAAAACGTTTGTAATTGATTGATGAACAAAATTTTTAAACACATTTTGCAATCACAAATAAATAAAACAAAACACCATTTTAACGCACCTAAAATTGGACCTCCATTTAATTTTGCCAAGTGATAGACTATCGATGCAGATGTTACAGTTTTTCCAGTTCCAGGCGGACCTTTTTTTATAAAATACAAATGAGTTGCCACAATTACAACAGTTTTACAGAAATTACAAAACGTAATACAATAAGAAAAATCAAATTGATAGATATATAAGTTTTACCTTGTATAAGTGAAAGGGGTCGTTGTAATGCATGTTTGACCGCCCATGCCTATAAATATTAATTTGTACAATTTTATTACACATACAGATTACAGATGACACAAAAATCGTGTACAAGCTTACATAATTTCAAGAAATAAAAAAAGTACCTGAGATCTATTTAATTCGGGAAGATTTGCTCCAGAACAATTTTTAGGAGGTGTAATACGAAAAGTGGAGTCTTCAATATCATGTCCTAGCAACTTGTGGTAAATATAGGTTGATACAGCTTTGTCATCAACAGAGAATTTATTCAAGGCAGCAAGCATTCGATCAAAACTAGTAGATTTCCAAACAAATTCTACAACAAACTGATTTACACAGTCGATGGGAACATTATGATTCGACTTCATTTTTAACTCCACGCCAATCTCTTCCCCAAAATTATCAGGAACTTTGATAACGTGACCAGTGCCCATCCACGGTTTATGTTTCTCTCCAACGTACTTGATTTTCATTTCATCGCCTTGCATCAATTTCATATCAGAGTCACTTGATGTACTCAGCGTAAAGTAGGCAATGTGACGTTTATTCAGTCCGATATCCCACCTTATTTCAATATTTTCATGAGTATGACTCTCTTTCAATTTCTTGTCATACTCTGCTTCCAACTTGATGAGTGGACCAAAGACGGATTCATATTGATATCCATCTTCATAACGGAGTAAAACTTGCTGGGGCTCTTCATCAATTCCTGGTTTTTCCAAATCTTGAAATGTAGCATCTGTATTTTCCTTCCAAAGTTCCTCCAATTTTACAATTTGATTGTTAGTTATATGGCGAGAACGGGCTGTATCTTTATCTGAAGGTACTTTAACCAGCCACGAGATGAAGGAACGGTCTGTTATTAAAGGCTTCCACGAATCTTGATCCCTAAACGAAATTAAAAAACGGTATTGAAATATCTCAAATTATTACGCACAAATGAAGTATTTTGACTACTTTTATCTGATTCTGGCTTAATATTCTAAATACATGAATGAGAATTTACTATTTGCTATTTCTTACCAATTCAAATCTTTAAGAGCAGCTTGAGCTGCACAAGGCTGTCGGCAAAGAAGCACAACAACAGAATCATTTTTTGCAGGAATAAACCCAAGAACGAACACATTTCGTACACCACAAGAATAACATTCAAGGACTGTTTCCCCAAGGGGTCCGTCTTTGTGAAGTGAAACTTCCTACAAAAAAAGATACACGATTTCTTTTATTAAAAATGAAGCAAACACAAACATATAATGTATATTATGCATAAGGAAAAGTTTAATATTTCACAATAATATATCGACTGGTAAACACTAAGCACTATCATTATATTACCTTATGCTTGGAACGGACTAAATGGTTAATAATGTGAGCTCCACTAGTATTTCCTCGGGAATTACAAAACCACTTTTTGCAAATGTTACACATGACAACGGATGCTGGTTCGTGAACGCCGCAATATTTGCAGGCATGAGTCGGTAACTTTTTAAAAATAGTTCCTTCATCCTCATCATCTTCAAAACGAAGTTCCTCAAGATTTTGTCCAAGGTCTCCAACAACAGAATCGTCATCATTCAAATTAAAAATAGCATTATCATCAGCGGGTAATCCGTTCTGTGAATTTTTGTCTTCCCCATTCTGAAAATAAAAGAACGAATAGAACAACATTGCATTTAGTCTTACTTTTTATTCACTGTGAGTAAAGTGTAAGTAGGAAAATAAATTGCCGAACAAAGATATTTTATATTTTATGAAAGCTCTTTAAAAACATTGTAAGCTTACTGTCGATGCTGATGAACGATGTTCTCGGCCGGAATAACCATACGGTGCCAGGTCATTCAAGTCATTCAAGTCACTCCCTTGAGGTTGAGTTAGTTGACTTTGTCCAAAATTGAAATCAAACTGTGATTGAGTTCCAGGTCCATAATCTTTATACTCAAACTGTGATTTATCTCGAGCGTTTCCCAGCTCATCATCATCTATGAAGTCTAAACTTGCATTTTCAAAACTCATTTTGAGGCAATGGTGATTGTAATGAGTCTTTTCCGGTGTAGTCAACAATTCCGCTAAATCGGAATTTTAACAGATATAGGCAATGTAAAATTTACACTGACACAAAATATATTATACAAAAGTATCCAAGTAACTAGAAATAGACAGAAAATATAAAACAAACAGTGATTAGAGGATGAAATATAATATTTTTATCCAAATCGTATGATATTGTAAAGAAAACGGTTTAAAATTTGATACATAAGTAAGTATAAAAATACATGTTAGATATCATATTATAATGTCATATTTACGAACATTTAACTTGAGTAAATTTTGTGCGTTGAGAGAAACACCTAACTTACCTTTATAAAAACTAACAATGTTATTTAAATGTATTAATATGTATCGATGTATATCCAGCTTTCTATACAAAAAGAAACACACGTTTCCAGTTTACACGTCCACGTACTTTGTACTTACTTAATACTAGATTTAATCATTAATCACTATCAATATTATTTATTATGCAGTCACTTTTCTAGCTACTTTACCGAAGCAGATAAATAAATTGTTTGATGATGAATCAATCATCCAGAGGACCTATCTTCTATAACATACTTATCTTTTATCTATAATGTATAATAAAATTCTCTCTCTATTAAAAATTATCTATAATTTTACAATCATTTTACTTCACAATTCACAATCAAAATCAACTATCAAGTATTTATCAAATCCTCATGCACTCTCCATGCAATAGTAATTTTTAAATCGCGCGGCAACAGATTTGAAATATTTCATAGGACAAAAAATTGGAAAAAAGTTGTAAGATTTTTCTTTTAATTGAAATTAAGCGTTAAATTGTGGATAAACTCATATTTTGTAGTATATTGGAATTATATAATTGAAGTAAGAATACCAAATTAATTGACATTCATTTTTGTTTTCAGAGAGAAAGTAGTTGCTCGTGTCCACAGGAGATAAATTACAAACTTGCATCATGCAGGTTCTTCGTAATTGTATTTCATCCCTCCGGTAAATATTTATTAATTCTAACTTTTTACTTTTGCATTACAAATTGTAATTTACTCGACTGCCGTTATTCTATTATATTTGCTATGTGAAATTGTAGGTTTACTGGATCTGGGCTACTCAATTTCGCATCTCATCAACAAGCTCCAGTTTTTGCTACCCAATCTCAACAATTTTCTCTACTAGCTCCAGCAAAAGAGTCTCTGGGTGGTCAATCTCGTTCCCTTCTTCAACCAAGTCATGATGTAATTGTAACAAGCGTCAGGACGAAGATAAGAAACTTTTTTCCAAAACCAAGTGAAGTAAAACGTATCCGTAGGCATAGTTTGGCCCACAGACTAAAGACTCCAGCTGGCCGTTTGATTATTATAAGGAGAATTATAAAAGGACGACATGTTTTGGCTCACTAAACAGCTACTTAACAAGTAATATTAATATCAAAATATATGATAATCGATAGAAATGAATGAATGAGCTGAATATGTAAAATTGCATTTTGATACAATTATATGATCCATAGTTTAGTTACTTTATCTGCATTTGAAACTTGAAATGCAGCTTGCAACGTGGATTATATTAGAACTCTATGCAATAGTATGCTGTAAAATATTTACTTTCTGTATTTATCTACTAGAAAATAGTATCTGTAAACGTACGATATCAACAATATTATTTATTGTTAATCCATTAATACCGTGTTTTTCTCAAACTCACTCTGGTCAGTCCTATAATCAATAATATGATCATCAAATATTATTATGGTTATAAATGTGAGTAGGGATAATTATTCAAGAAAAATGATGATAATAAAATCTTGAATTTGTTTATCATTAGTTACAAAATATGAAAATGAATTTGCGGCAAAGCATTCATACTTCTTAAGTAAGTTTCAAGATATTTATTTTCGTTTATTCTGTCATAATATGTAGTTTAAATTTCAGTTGCATATGTATGGAATTAATTCGTTTGTTTTGTAAAATCGATTTTTCATCAATTTTACATCAAAGTTAGCGATATCATTATTAAATTTTAAATTATATATCTTCTCCGCCTGTATTCGTTCAAGATTTTAGAAATCAGTTTCGTATCGAATAGTAAATGTGGAGGTACATAATATATAATATAATATTATAGAGTTACATTAAGTCAGGAAATAATGTTTTTTCAAGAATATATTATGGAAGCATAAAATATCTAATGTTCTTTTTTCCCTATATGAACATATTTTCTAGACACTAGGCACCATCAATCAAGAATGACTTTACATAATATACTTACTAAGTTATTTTCTAACCATTGAAATATATGTAAAGTAAATTTTCAAGACGTTGAAGTTTTCCTGTTATGAAAAACATTGCTGTTATTCTTCCTATTATTTTTATCATTATCATAATATGTCTTGGCACAAAAAATAGTCTATACTTTTTGTACAAGATCATTATATTACTTATACTATTCGATAGCGCTCATAAAATGTACAACATTAAATCATTAAATTGGACGTCGGAAGATTTGCTTAAAGTGGTAGACGAAGCACAGGCAGAAATATCACAAACGAGTTCAAGTTTTTCTTCTCCGTTGCAAAGTTACTTACAATTAGTTCGTGATCAAAAAACATTCTACATAATATTTATTCGACGCTAAATTCTGGAAACTATTTTTCCTCTATGTTATGGTATTGGTATGTCACCAAACATTTAACTGGAACTCATTTTCTTTTTTGACTTTACATTATATCGTAAACTCAAAGTCTTACTCAAACTAAAATCTAGTTATTACATAAATACTAATCATCAGTATTATTACTATCATCATTAGTATTTCTAGGTAGCGTATAGCGCAAATAAAAATCACACTTTTATACTTATGACTTACATGGAAAAAGTTTCAATACTTTGGGTTCTTTCGATTCAATTAAGGTTAAATTTAAAAAACTACATACTTACAACTCGTAGCTCATTGTAGATAGAAATTGTGATTCCATCATCATTTCAAATCATCAAAAGTTAAAAAATGTTCTAGGAAAACAAGTTCAAGTCTTTTCGTACCTGCTATATACGTACCTAGGGTAAACAAAGTTATAAAATTCACTAAATTGTCGATACAAGTAAAATATTAAATATGTTTTAAAAATTAAAATTATTGATATAAAAATACTTTAAAAACTATCAAATTTGACAGTCATAGTACGTACAGTGGGTATATTAATACAATACACCTTTTCTTAACCTAATAACTAATAATGTATACTTGATAAGTACAATCTTTGGTCACTGGAATCATTCTTTTCGACCTTTGACTATAAGGAATAATATATATAATATAAGTAATGTACATTATAAATATATCTACATGACGTATACAGTATACAGTATACATGACGTTAAAATAATATTATAAGTTTAGCTAAAATTTCCTTCTTATCAATTTCATAAAATGCTATATAAATAATAGTAATTTCATATTTTCTAAAAAAATAATAATCTTGTTATTATATAATATTAGTCTATAATAATGACAAATCTAGTTTAAAAGTTGTATTCGGGTCCAAAGTTATCGCGAAGGATGGCTTCAAGGCGTCTAGCTTCTCTATCATGTTGCTCATGTTGAATTTTTTCCATTTCGTTTAAATCCCGTCTCTTCGAAACCATACTTTTCTTGTAGTATTTCGGATAAGAGCGTAAACCACCTTTTCTGTATGGAGGCTCCTCTTTCGTCCCGTACAGAACCATTTCGACACCACCGACAAATCCTCGGTTCGCCTTGTCCCTCGTCTGTGACAGAAACATCATAGATGCATGACATACATGAGATGAGACTTCATACATACACATAATATATAGGTACATAGACAAAGACAAATAATGTAATAATATTATTATTATTATTGGAAGGAAGAATAACATGTTATCTTTTATGCTACATCATATCATATATGAGCAGTAGTAAAAATGGTTTACATAATATTATTGAGTTATTTTGTGTCTATATACGCATTCCACTTTCTATAAGTATATTATAGACTTACAAAGTTTTATGTTTCTAGTAATATACAAAGACAAACATACAAAATTTTGTGGCAATTTTATTTTCATTTTATTTTCTCTCTCGTTTTCCTTCGTTCTTCCCTTTCCCAAAGGTGAACGCTCACGGAGATTTTAGTGCAAAATTTCCTTCTCATAAAAATCATGTCATTCTCAAGTTCTCTTCACTTCCCTGTGAATTTTCCCCTAGTTTTTTCGATAGCCAGGATTGTCAGGAATCCAGAAGTAGGAATGAAATGGAAAACGTATGTGTGTTTGCAAACATCATACATATTGCCTACACATGTGTACTTATGTACTACCTACCTACCTACATAAAAATAAAAAATGTAAAAAAACAAAATCTTACAACATCTGCTATGGTGAGAGTCCAAGTGCCTGCTGGATTTTCACCCCAAGTGTGAACCGACACAAATGGCCAAGCTGTAAAACCAGTGGCAGACACATCCTTCTTTCGGGGAAACAGCAACTGGGTGTTCGTACCTTGGGGAGCAAATGAAACATTTATTTTATTTAGATACTCCATGTATACATACTACATACATCCAATGTAAGACTGGACATGATCATAAACATAAAATCCGGACCATAATCATAATCATATAATATTAGATAGGTACTACACATACTGTACACCGCACTATACACCATACACTATAAATTTATATTCCTTTACAAACAACCCAGTAAATAAACAAAAAGGAGCTTCTTACTTAATACGTTAACCTTCCTTGAACTTTTTTGTTTTTTACGGAGCAACCACAGCGATTCGACAATATTTTCTATTTACGACTTCCAATATGTACATTTCCTCGAAGGTTTTTTTATATTTTTTCGTCCACATAATATTGTCACCAATATATGTAAGTTATTGGAAGCTTCGTTGATCGAGCCATGAAATATTGTACTACATACATATTTCGACCACCTTCTCTGAGATCTCAACTTTGAATACATAATAATATGTAAAAAAAGAAGACAACAAGTTATTTTTATTTATCTTCTAATATTTTTGGCTACACAGCTCAAAAAGTACGACGAACGACGAGACATGATACGGAAAAGGTCAAAGAAAAAGATGGAACTCGTAGAATATTCTAAAGAATACCCGTTAAATATCGGGCAGTTTTTCTTCTTGCTTGTTTTTGACTATTGACTATATCTTGGCTCTTGTTGCCTCTTCAAATTTCAAGAAAAAAATAGCTTCAAAAATAATGCAGAACTAAAAATACATATGTTACATATGCTCTCGCATTGGAATGGAAAAAGAAAGTCAAGTTGGTCACATTGAATTCGGTGAAAACATGGTGAAAGTACATATGTATGTAAGAAGCACACATTGTTTTGTATGTACACTTGTATGGAGAGGATCGCAATAGAATAGAAGAATAAGGAAGAGTGAGATTCCAAGAATTTTTTAATTGTGTCAGCTCATGCATAGAAAATAGGGAGAGCTGGGGACCCGGACATTTTTTCTAAAAATATGCGAATCTTGCACCATGCGATATGATTTGATTTTTTCTTCCTCCCTTTTTCCATCTTCAACATCTATCTATGTATATATCTACCCCTTGTTCGTAATATGTACCAACTTTGTATATTGTATATAGTATATACACATACAACTGTGACTGTCCTGCTTATCCAGTTTTTTACATACTCCGTATAAAATATTCTACGTACTACATTACATAATATTCTAGAATAGTTTTTCATTGTATTTACTATACATACATACGTAGTATGAAGCATTGTACAATACTTTTGACTTTACTTTTTCTCCTTTTAATACTTTTTTTCTGATGCCGAATTTTGTGTCTGGAGGCGAGTCAAAGTCTATTCTTCATATTTTCTTCTGAAAATGAATAATATGTGTACATTGTACACATGATATGTATTCAGAGACCAGAACAAAATTCACAGAACTACATCATATTTGTATAAATTTACATCCATATAATAATTTTTCTCTGTGACCAACTAGTTATGTATGTACAAGTACATGCAAGGAGCTAACAAAACTTGTTTCCCTACACATATTTACATATGTGAGCGGGACAAATTCAATACATTGTATTTATTTTGACTTTAGTTGACGTAAATAAATAACCCGGACCAAGTTTTTCCCTTCTTCTTTTGACTTTGTACATCATCAAAAATGATAAGTTGCTACACACTCAAATTGTTTGCTGCCACCAGTCCAATCCAACAGTCAGACAGACAGACCGAACAGTAAGAAAGAGAAAGAGGAATGAAGCGTACACATAGATACATGTATGTATACATTTATGTATCTTATACTTACATACATGGAGAAAACTGGAACTAGAAAACTAGAACACGCCAAAGTTTTTCCCTCCTGTCAATGTATAAAATATATTTACTCCAGTTAGTAGTTTTTGAGTCCCCCTCTCTCTTCATCTTTGTAGATATTTTCATGGGTACAGCACATATATTTTCTGGCAGAGAGAAAAAGCTACAGAAAAGTGTCTGTCACCAAGTCCTTTTTCTATCGGCCCTGATTTTGACTTTCTCTCTCTCTCTCTCTGGTTTGGCTGGCGACCGTTTTTTGATCCCTCTATATTATAATATCATATTAACATATGTGTACTTCCAGTTCCTTCCAGTTTAGGAAAAGTAAAATGTTCAAAAGTCCCGACGCGACGGATGATGGGGACAAGACTTTCTTCTCTTTAGCATTTCTCTCTCTCTCTCTCTCTTTCTCTCTCCCTCTCTGTCAACGACAACTTCGTCATTACAAATAATAATAATATAAAGAAATTACGCAACTAGACTTTCACATATACAACAATAATATTGCCAACGACACACTTGGAATTTGAAACTGTGTACTAAACTAACTTTTCCCGTTTTCTCGGTAATGTACGATGTACGATAGCGGACTTTTTACTTTACGTCGTATACATACGAGTATCGAGAATGTAGAATACAATGGAGAATGTGTGCTCAAGATGCAAAAGATTTAGATCTGTCTATCCATGAACTTTGACATATTGTCCTATTATTTATGATGCCCAATATACAGTACATACACAAATCTTAACTTTATGCAATATAATAAACTTTGTATATTAATATCCTCTATAGCATGATTATGATCCCTGGACATATTAATGATAGGGAATACATAACATATTGGAAAAATTCCAAATTCTCATTTTTCTTCACAACGTTCAATGCTGTCCTTTGCCTTTGTCTCCTTTTCGTAGAATTTTCTGAAGTATATTTTGTTCCTTTTCTAAGATATTACACACATATGACATAATATTCTTATTCATTTTTGTTTTGTTTGTCCTGATTAGTCAAAAGTCGGAATGAGAAGAGGGAAAGTAAATCATGGGCATACTGCATGAGTAATCTGTGAACTAAATATATTGACTATAGATATGTGTAGGTATAGATTTTACAACAATACTTAAACACAACATAAAATATTATCTAATTTTACAAGTAAAGTATAATATCGCTGTTCAAGTTTGATTTCCAAACTCCCTTCGTTATCGGTCGTCAGTCAGTTACGAGTAAAAGAGGGCCAGTGAAACTTCACATGCTTTTTGTTAGTTACTTACAACTCTACTTACTGTTAGATTATAAGAGCACATATCTACTTATTACTTACATATAAGAGCCAAGATAAGTAAGTTCATCGTTAATAATATTAAGAACAAGAAGAAAAGGGAGAATCAAACTACAACTTTTTTTAAATAAGGACCCCTGCTTCACTAACAACTAACAATGCCTGCCTGTATTCTGCTTGAACTTGTTACTTGTTCCTCAAGTTCTTCTTCTTCGTATTCGTATTCCTCTGCCGCTTCACAATAAAATATAGTTTGAGGCTTATGTTTATTTGCTCCACGAGCTGCTCGGAATAATAAGGAGCAAATATTATTATTATGAAAAATTTTGGAAATAGGCCATCTCACAGCTAACGATGAAGAGTATGTATGCAGGTACCTAAGTAAGTAAGTAAGTAAGCAAGTAAAAGAGTATGTAACAAGAATAAGGGAAAAAAGGAACGGAAGCTTAAATGATTTAGCTTTTTTCTCCGTATGTATCAAAGTAATAATAGATGCCCGTATTTTCATGTGTATTTTACGTGTCTATTTGGTTTTTTCTTCCTTATTATGAAGTATTAGGAGAAAGTACAAGGAAAAAAGAAAAAGTACAAAGTGTGTATTGTGTATTGGAGAGTTGAGTTAAGAGTTAAGTCGTAATTCAAGGAATTGATTGGAGAGAGTGACGACTCGATGGAATACAAACAAACAAAAAAAGCAAAAAATAAACAACAAAACAAAGAATATATAGACACAATGAACACCACAGTACGTATCACGTATATGGAAGAATACAAAAATATTGTGTATGTGTATTGATATACAATATAAAATAGAATCAGGAGGAACCGATGGCAGATGTGAGATGAAAGAGATAACGTGGAATATTATTGTATAATATTACAGATCAAGGGAAAACATATCCTGGGAGTAAAAAGCCTGTTAAATAAGGAAGAAAATGTAACAAGGACCAGAATGGCGAAAGAAATATAATGTGATCTACCTTAATATTGTATGTACGTCATATGTACTGTATTATATAATAGTATCATATAGTATCAAATACAATACATTAAACATTAATATCTGTATTTTATATTGTAATTGTATACTGAGTTACCTATATATATATACATGCAATATTATAAGATAGACAAGGGTCGAGAAAGGTAAAGTAAAAGAAAACAGTCTGGAGAAAGAACGAAGGAAAGGAAAAAGTCTGTGGACTAACCTGCAGGCGATGTGAGGTTTATCTCCAGAGCTCCTCGTTGACTGTACTGGACAGTTGTAAGTAGTTCGACATGTTCCAAGAAATTGATTTCATTCTCCGTTCCCTGGCAACTACTACTAATGAATCGAACCAATTTCAAACTTTCACCGGTCATTGTTTTGTCCGACCTTCGGCATAGTGGCAAGAAAACGGAAGGAAAGGCAACAGCAATCCCAAAGTCCGAGTTAAGTTAAGTTGAGTTGAGTTGAGGCGAGTCAATAACAGCACCAGCACATAAAACAAATAACAAGAAAAATAAACAAAAAAAAGTAATACTCCTGCTCTCATATACATATAAAGATTGTACACTGTACACAGTACATGAACAGTAGAAGAACCAGGCGGACTGACACAATAGACAAATAATATTATATTATTATGTACATAAAATAATACATGAATACAGATATAAATACGTATAGTATATAATATAAACACCCGTATTATGTATACTTTCCACCTATGGATAAATTAATCTTTTGTTTTTCTTTGGGTTTAAGTTTGATACAATAAATATGTATTACACAGTACAGTATACAGTCGTCCGTCTGTATATTATGTTCAGATGTGTGAACCCAATGAACAATGAACACTTTGTACATGCTACACAAACTTTTGTAAAAGTTTTCAAAGAACATCTCAGCAACACAAAACACGGCCAACCAATTGATTTCCTTCAGCTTCAGCTCTCTCTCTCTCTCTCTCTCTCTCCTCGCTCTATTATTATTATACTTTATTATACCTGGGCATACGTGTCGAAAGTACATAAAAGTAAAATGTTTAATTTTTATCCCCTTTCAAAATCAATGTCTTTAAGTTTGGCCACAAGTTTAGAAAAAATATTATTCTTCCGGTGAAAAAATGAAAAATCTTGCATCTTGAATTTGTGGTATATGTATAATATATTGTACGTAATTTTGTAGAATTAACAAAAAAACCTTAAAACGTAATGGTGGTAGAATATATACTTTATTTTTCTGGTACGACATGATATGATATTTCTAATTAATCATTCGTATTTTATGGTCGGATCAAATGACCTGCTTCTTCCTTTTTCTAAGAGGCCTTGCATCCTTTTTCCATCATAATCGTAAGTACATTCTGCTCTTGCTGCCCTTTTTTACTTTTATCTTTCTGTCTATATATATACTTATGACTCAACTTTGAACCATTCTACATTTCCCGTGGATTCTACTTTTGCTCTTGTATTATTGCGTAAGTACAATGACCGCTGTTATTGTTTTTATGGCCGAAAAAAATCTGAACAGAGGAACGTACACAGGAAGACAAAATGAGGGCCTCAACATCACATATTCCACAACAAAACATAATAATTACGGTCATAATATTTTATACTTGATGCACATACATACGAGGCAAACTTGTACGTATAACGAATCCGACCACAAAAGGAAAACACAAAAAGAACCGACCAAAATGTCGACTTTTACTTTCCACTTATAAATAACTCACAGGCGGGCGATATCATATTATGTATATACGCGGACAGAGAGACGACCTTATATGTATGTATAATGTATAAAAGTACAATATAAATGAGGATTTTTATACTTACATACATGCAAACAGTAAAAGTTTTATAATATGTAAGTACTGTAGTTTGGTTATAGTTACATTATAATAATATGAACTGTTCTCTATTCTCTACTTAACTGTGCAACAGTAATAATGTTATTTTTATATACACATACATATGTATAGGAAAAAGAAATAAGGAACGAGTGAACATTATTATTGAAGTCTTTTCGGAAAAACTATACATTCATAATAATAGACTTTTCATTTCCAAGACGGAACTATTAAAGAGGAAATATGAGGAAAAGGCAACAGAAGGCAGGACCATGGATTTTTCTTTGTCTGCCGTCTCTCAGTCTCAACTCAACACACACAGTGAACAGTGAACGTTGAAGGAAAGGAAATCACTGGGTGTCAAAACTGAGGGAGAGAGAGAGCAGAGAAATCAGAAATCAGACGAAAGAGAAAGGAGTAAAAATGAAGGGTCCGGGAAGAAGAAGGCGAAGAGAGAAAAAATATGTGTGTGTAGAGGGAAAGTAAAAGGAGCGAAAGACAAGGTGAAAGTCAGCAGATTTCCGCTGAGGCAAAGGCAAAGTCATTCAAGAATGAAGGCAAAAGAATTCATGGTGATGGTGAGAGTGGCGAAAGATTTTTCTCTCGCTCCTTATCCTTTCCCTCTCCCTCTCTTTGCTTCCTCCAATTCCTCAGTTTTTTCTACCAGAGAATCAAGTAAGTCAGCATTCGTTCAGTAGGGAGCAAAAAAAAAACTTTTTTTTATACTTTTGCTTCCCTCTTTCCTTTCTTCCTTTTCTTTCTTGATCCACACACATTTTTTTTCTTTATAGTTTTGCTCAAGCGTGCGTGACTCAAAGAAAGAGACACATTGGAGAATGAGGAGGAAAGAGGAGGTAGAAAAGAGAGGAATAAAGAAAGAAAGAACAATCTGTTTATCATGTGAACCTGACTGAAAAAAATGTGTGTGAGGACACATTGAAATTTGAAATCTGTGTTCCAGGTTCCAGGTCCTCAGTCTTCAGAGACTCTACACATGTAACATTTATTATTCCACACTCTGCACACTTTTCTTTTACTTTTCATGTATCTTATGTATATATGCTTGAAAGTCGTGAGGAAAAAATACTATAATATATTATGCGAATTACCTTAGCGTACATATAAAGCACAAAAAAATCACATTGTCCCCAAAATCATCATTATCATAATGATTATGTATGTGCCTACTTATACATACATACACTTTTTTACAATAATAATTCTTGAGCATTTGTAGTCTCGTAGTAAATTTAAATTGTAAAATTGTATAATATTATGTATTATGTGTATATTATATTATGTAATACTTACAAAGGCATCGCTGGCACTCGGCAAACTCGCTGAGGATGAACGTTCTTGGTCCAATTGGCCGCATTTCGAACCATCCCAGTGGCGTCCATGAGACCGAAACCAAATCGTGAGTTGAACTGATACCCGGCTCCATTTATTTTCCAACCTGGATTGTCCAAAAGTGGACCAGGTTGAGATGTCCAGGCCACCAAGTGTTGGACGTCTCGCCAGGTCAAGTTTGGACTGTATTTTTTGAAACAATATTACATTCTATACATGAACATTGAACATATATAAACGTTCTCACCTATTTTTAGGTGAGCAAAATCACATTGTATAAAAGTACAAAAGGTATAGAGGGATATAAAAATAGGCAAAAACGCAGGGAAATAGTTTTTTCTAGTTTTTTCCAGCTCCAGAATAGAATACGCAAAAAGGAATTGAATTGTCCTTTTTATAGATGTAGCATATATGTATGTAGGTACATATTTACTTGGCTTGAAGGGCGAGAGCGACGATGCCGGCCGCCAAAGGTGCTGAGGCAGAAGTTCCTGTATGGCCCGTCGTACATGTGTTCAGTATGTCTGTCGTCGCCTACAAACAATCAAACAATTCAAAAATAACCTGAAAGCTTTCGGCTTCATTTCAACAAGAGAGGAGAGAGAAAAAATAGGAAAAAACCAGAGAAAACACACACACACACACACATACATACATAGTCTTTGAAAAATACAAGGTGGGAATTTGGGAGCTTCGTCGTCGTTTTTCCTCCGCTCTCTTGGCTCTCGTTTTCAATAAATAAACATGGAAAGAAAGTAAAGTATGGACAGGAGAGAAGACTTTACTCTTTACTCTCAATATAAATACATACATAGTTACTTTCTACGGTATGGCAGCAGCAGATGTCTACGTACTACATATTACATATCTTTTGCAGAGCACTATGTTAAACATACATATAGCTTTGTGTCCCAAGATTTCCTTTTTTATACGACGCTCCATTCTTTCACTACATATTAAAACATGTTATAACTATATAAGAAAGTGAACGTCGATCATTCTCCCATTTTTTAAACAAGCTATAACTATCTGTTGTTATTTTTTTCGTTTTTTACAACTGCTTTTAGCCTGTTTTCAAACCATTGTATTATGTATAAAAAACACATATAAAATGTCCAACTATCTTCTTTTTTATCTGTTTCTGCTGGGTAAATAAATGATGTAGAATGATGCAAAAAATTCGGAGGCTAGCTACTTTTAATATAAAGAATTGTATAATATACATAAAAAGAAGTGCAAAACCACGATGGGAAATCATCATACAAGTTAAAACTTTTAAAATTTTCACTACTAAAATTGACTTTTATCTACTTAAAAGTTCATACATGTGTATAAATACTTTCTACTTCATATTACGATGTAATGTTACTGAAAAGTATAACCAAAAATACTTTTTTCCTTTATCATTAGTTATACACATTATTGAATGCATGTACTTGTGTATAGTGTAGGCGTGGGGATGGAAACAAAATCGAGGGGAAAAGTTAAAAGTTACATGAGCTGAGCGACAATTTTATAGAATTGATTGCGACCGAGAGAGATGTATAGATATATAGAGTGAAATTTCGAGTGTGTGAGTTGTGAGTATACAGTATACTCATGCACTATCTAAAAATCTACAGGATTATATATATGAGGGTTTGGGGGAAAGGAAAGGAAATAGTAGAAAAAGTTTTATGTGGCTCACAATGTCCACATTCAGCTAAAAACACACACACACACATGCACACATACACTCACATTCACACACATTTTGAAACTCAAAGAGAAATGAAGCTAAAATTTCAAATGTGATGCTCGTTAGGTGGATTTTCGTCACCTCGTTTTGTTTGTTTAAAGTCTAGGCGAGTAAAATGTTGGGAATCTCTTTATAAGTTGTGAAAACTGTAACTGTACTCTCTCTCTCTCTCTCTTTCTCTCATTCTCTCCATCAGCAAAACACAAGAGCGCCATACCACACCAAAGAAGGAGAGAGAGAGAACTAGAACAAGATGAGAGGTACATATATAGCGAAAAGAGAAAAAGGAATGGTTGGGGAGTATTTTGGGGGAGGGATAAAATGGAGAATGAAGTAGGGAAATACAGTAGAAAAGAGAGAAAATGTTTGTCTAAACATAGAAAGAAAGGTAAACAGACTTTGCTGAGAGTATATTGAGGACTTTGAAGAGCTAGAAAGAAGAGAGAAGCAGAGACAGAGAAATAGAGAGAAAGGGAGAAAAGTTGAAGTTCACTCACAATTTTCTGGTCAGTGTACGCACCGCTTGAGTACGTGACAGCCATAGTAGATGGACATTTTTCGCCATACCAAGGGAACGAACCCGACTCGGAAGCACTTCCAATCGACAATGTGTAAATATTCGAGGCATAGCCATCGCAACTGCAACAGTCGTCGTTCGCACCGCCGTTACCCGACGCCCACACGTAAATCACGCCTTTTCCATCACGACCCTGAAAACAAAAGGCAGCAGCAACAGCAGCAGCAGTAAAACAAGAACAAAAGAAAAAAAAGATCAAATAACCTCAAATTCGATTAAAATCACATTCTACGAAAAATAAGCATAAAAACAATAGAAATATAAAATCAATGCAATATTATTGTATTGTTTTCTGTTTACATTTATCTAGTACTTGAAATTATTTTCTACAATATTCTAATAAAATATTATTTATACTTATGATGTAACATACTTGTGTGATTCCTTTGAGGAAAGCTCTTTGAGCAAGTCTTCCAGGACCTTCGACCGTCTCGCCGTCATCTGAAGGTCCCCAGGAGGCCGAGTAGACATCGACTTTCGGCAAGGCAAATGATAAGGCTTGTCCTTCAATACGATCACTCACGGGACCATCTAGCATCCTCACTCCTAAAAATTCAATATTTTATCATCATCATCATCATTATCGTTGCTATATTATTATTACTATGATTGTTGTTAAGGATGGGGTTGAATGAAGGAAAATTAATTAATGTAAAATGAAGAGAAGCACTCTGAAGAGAGTCTGTAATAACAATAGAGGAAAATTAATTTCATTGGAGATGATAAAGACCCTCGTGAGCCACAACCCTAACAACAATCAGGTTGTGGTCCAAGTTCAAAATGTAAGTGATCTAGGAATATGCATAAATTTTCTGGAGATTATTATGCATGAACATGTATGTATGTGTAATATATTCAGGATACAGTTGGGAGCAAATTTCCATGATTGTCTATGTATATTTGAAACTCTCAACTTGAGCTCTTTGAGCACACAGAGTTCAGAGAGTTGCAGAGCAAAATTCAAGCTAAATTCATGCATGCTTTTCTACTGAAACTCGAGAGAAAGAGAGAATAATACTAATACTGTGGTACATTATACAGTATACTTTATATATATACTCTGATCTCTGATATTATATGATTTTCCTCATATGTACAGGGTTTGCTAATAATTAGATTTTACCTCCAATTTGTGCCTCATACGCGATGCCGACACCACATTTGGAATTGTTTGCTCTCATCGCAATTTCTCCAGCACAGCGAGTTCCATGACTGTTTGGAGGCTTCTTGTTATATACTGGCATGGGGTCGTCATCGTTGTCATTCAAATCTCCACTGATTTCCGGGTTCTATGGAGTTTTCAGCAAATAATAATTCATGCATTTAATATACATAGCCAGCACAAGTTGGTGGAAATCATACGGGAGGTCCCCTCTCAACACAATCATAACCACAAATATTATATTATTAGTTGTTGCATCATCATCACACAACACCATACACCCACACTTTTAATCATCGACATAATTACAAAACTTGAAAAACTTTATTCAGAATTCAGAACAAAAGATAAAAAAGATATAGATATACACAGAGCTCTATTATACTACACGAAATTTTCAGAATTCGTATAATAATTAAATGTTAAATGAAAATGACGGCATCATACTTTTTAATACTGCATTGTTGTTAGAAATGTTCAAACGAAAGTTGAAATTAAAAGGCCTGGAAAGTTCTCCAGTTTAATCAACACCAAAAACCAATAACAATGCTCAATGCTATTCTCAATTAACTTTTTACTTGTGTAGGCTATGTTCAAAAAAATAGATTGACTGATATTTTTGTCAACGGGTTAGTATTACATAGTAAAAGTAGGTACATTCTAGTATTATAATATAGTTGACTAGAATTAGATTAGTTTTCATACTAATTGTAAAGTAATTATTTCTGTATGTGTAATAAACGTGTAATACAATGGGCGATTACCAAAAACAAAACTTACATAATTTTTTATCAAGTCAGTGTGATTATATTCCAGTCCGTCGTCCAAAATGACAACTTTGACACCTTCTCCAGTGAATCCCATTTCAAATACTGGAACAACATTTAAATCTAATCTTGGTAAGCTGGCTTTCGTTCTTGTGTCTTGCTGTATCATAACAAAGTAAAAGAAAGAGAAACAAAAATACATTATTGACCAAGTTTCACCTGTATTTTTTCATAATTTTTTGAATGCCGTCATAAAAATGCTAAAATGCAACTTAATATTATTGTAAAAACAAAGATACTATTTCATATTTGGAAAACTTACCATGTACCACTCTTTGTACCAGAGAGGATCGTTGAACTGAATAATCTTAGATTTTGGAGGAATCGGACTGTCATCGTGTGAAGTCCAAGAGGTCAAAAAGTTTGAAATGTCCAATTTTTCTAGCATCTTTGAAAACTCACCAAGGTCTCGCTTTGTTCTTGCTTTTCCATATTGTTGATCAGCCCAGGTTACCTAAATAATACAATTTTTCGAACAAAATGTTACAGTTGTTAATATACACAGATACACACAAAACTTGATTGTTCAAGAAATCTAAACACCACCAAATATTAGTAAAAATTACTTACTTTAAGTAAGTAAGTAAAAAACAAAAAACATATGATTCACCTTTTCATGAGCCTCAAGTCCTCGAGTTAGTTCGCGGGCCGCTCGATGGTGAACCTCGGGATGGTCAACTTTGATGAAGCGATAAATTTTCGGAAAACCATTAACCTTTATTTAAAATTAAAAAAACAATTAAATAATGATAAGCTGCATCTAAAAATTATAATATGCTCTAGTTCTTTTCGTTTTCACTCATAAAGTAAAATGATACAAAAAATTGGTAACCTTTGAACATTTTATGAAGTGTCACGTGTATCATTTAATTTTAGATTAAGTTATGATTTATAAATAATTTAAACTTGTGAATAAAAGGTAAAAAGTAAATAGTATAAATATAAAAACCTGTCCAAGATTAAAATATCCCGTTTCATTCGCAACTCGATCCGCTTCCTCATTTCCATGAGAAATGTGGACGAGCCATTCATTGGAAAAATGGCTCGTCTTGTCACTGCCAGTGTGATCCGAGTCACTGGAAAATCTGGATTCGGCAAAAATTCCCTCCGGTCCTAATAAGTCAAACTTTCCATACAACCTTTCGATGAGAGCATCCAGAGCCTCATCCAATTCCGCAATGTTCAATCTCCCTGTCCCATTATTACTATTATTATTACTAGTGACACCACTCAAGTTCCTCTCGTCAACTCCAATAACTCGGGGCGATGATCGAACCTCTGACACACAACTCCAGGACACCAAACACAACACTCCCAACAGCTTGAACATATTGTCAACTATTTTCTTCAAGTGAGGTCAAAATTAAAGGTTGGATTTATTTAAATTATAAAATACTTTGTCACTGAAGGTCGACTATTTATTCAAGGTCGTCAATAACTAAAAGATTAATTTAAAATTCTTCTAATTAAAAAATCAGGTTGTCTCTCTATAATATCATCCTTCTTTTGCTTTGTCTTTGTTTTGTAAACTTTTTCATTTGTATAATATATCACCTATTACACAGCACTTAAAACACAGTCATTAATTCATGATAATAATTTTTAATCTTCACAAAAACATGGAATAATTGATGAACAGTCAGTATAACACATCCGGAAGGAATATGAATAATAAAACTTTTATAATTAATGTGTCACGGGGTGTCCTAGTTATAGATCCAGAAGATGAATGAATGGAAGATGACGGAAGTGGAGGCGGAAGAGACCCGGGACAAAGACAAACCAATGTAGGGTCCAAAAAAAGGTTAAAAACTGAGAGGAAAGGGAGAGACACGCTGACTATCCTACAAAAACAATAAGGACAACCACCTACGCTGATGTTGAAGATTCCAGACTCCAGTGCAGTGTGTGTCCATGTACTTATGTATTATGTATTTAGTTTGTAGATATTTGTAGGAAATTCAGCAGTCGTTTTTCCTTTTCTCTCCAGAAATAATTCCAGCCCCTACTAAATGTTAAATGTATACAGGCAGTATATAACTAAATAACTAACTGCAGTGATGATGATCCGATGCAGCTTTGACTTTAGTCATCAGTGAATGAAATGCTGGAGTCACAGAACCAAAGACAGAAAGTCAAAGAAAGAGAGAAAGAGTAGAGTGACAGAGAGAGAGAGAGAGAGAGAGAAGCAGAAAATACAGAGGAATAGAGAGAAAGATAGAGAGGGAGTGATTTGACAAATAAATGAAATGAAGTCACTAATGAAGAATGACGCTCCTGTCGATGTTCTCTCTGATAATCCAAATGACTTTGGGGATTATTATTACTATTATGTGCGGAACTCAAATGACTTTGTATAATACTCTGTATAATGTATAGTATATGTATTTGATTTTGATATACTCTCGTTTCTCCTATTTCTCTCTGTCTTTTTGTATTTATCGTGATCCTACACACTACACACATTTCCAGCTTGTGTGTAAGGTGTACGTATTGTAAAATAAAGTAAAATAAAATCAAGCTGGCTTCTTTTGTCAAGTTCTTGCGTACATAACTATGTATGTTAACATGATAATTATCATCATCATCAGCCTTCCAGTATTTACATTGCCGATACTTACTGATACTCATGATGATGCTGATCCTGCC
This sequence comes from Sminthurinus bimaculatus, assembly GCA_034698285.1. Taxonomy (NCBI): domain Eukaryota; kingdom Metazoa; phylum Arthropoda; class Collembola; order Symphypleona; family Katiannidae; genus Sminthurinus; species Sminthurinus bimaculatus. The sequence continues at coordinate 32,445 of JAQIVE010000104.1, forward strand.
CCTGCTCTCCAGAACGAAATGGAAATGTGCAAGCCAACTTTACATTATGATACGAAATGTATGCATGCATAGTTTCAATCAATCGAACTATGTATGTATTATGTATGTATGTTGTACTTATGTAAAGTGTAAACCACGAAACAACCAAAACAGCTTCGTGTTTTACATAATATTTTGCAACTGATAATACCGATGATGTATGTAAATATATCCGTATGCTTACGAAAACTTCACCTATACATACATACATACATACATAGCTACAAACAAATTATATTATTATGCTATACGTTATACATAATATATTAGTAAATAGCCGTTAAAATACAGTACGGCTCAGGCACATAGTTTTTTAGTGTACAATAAAAGGTTCAGTACACATGCATATTGCATATGGTATGGAGAAAACACTTTGTCTCTGTGTGACATATGTCGTCTAATGGTCAAGGGATAATATAATAGACATAATATTTTGATGCTTGGACTTGGTAAAACTGGTGTGTGATACTAACTAGTTAACTATAATACATAGTTTCTAAATATCAGTGTAATATAACTATGATTGTGTAGTTTACCTATGTAAAATATTGATATACTTTCCTTAGAGGATTAACATTATACACTTTAAGCAATACCTTATTGCCATTAACTTCCATGTACACAACATATTTGTATGTATACATTATACACAAAGTTTTGCTCTTTCCTCTCAACTTTAATTGTAAGTATTAGCTTCATGTAAGTACTATCGATGCATGTATGTATGTTTGTATAAGCAGAAACTCGAATCACGAAAGGCGACGACGTATCAGTATAATGCATAATGCATGCAAAGTAGGAGCGTGTTTCGCCTTTTCAACAAATAAGTGACTAATATCAAGTCATTATTACTGTGTATGGGTAAAAATTAACAGAGACTCATTTAAATTAAGTTTTTCTTCCTTAAATATCGTCAACCATTATCATTTTTCTTGTATGTGTATCTATGCATTACAAAAATAATCATATATGCACAAGAAGTCTACAGTCAAACCACCAAGTCAGGTAGTCATTTGTGCGTGTGTGGAAAGGAGAGATAAAATAAAGTGAATTGCGGGTTATACATAGTAAATATACATTTATTATGTATAATGCACTCTTATGTACTGAATTTTGTGTGTAAGTATTGTGTATAGAGTTTAGAATAGTGAATAGGGTTTCATTCAGATTCCATTTGCACAGAGCCTACGTATACTCACTATTCACTCAACACAATCAGCCCACTGGAACTGAATTCTGGGAGCTCTTTATCTGTCCGATGATACATATATACATAGTTAATATTGTGACGATGGTGATGACGACGATGGGTAGCTAAGTATCTATGTACGATATTATATGATGTATTTTCTTTCCCTCTATTTTAGAATGCAGAATATTGTAAATTTTCCTGCAAAAAGGAAAACTGCTGCTGCTGCTTGTGATTACGACGACGACGACTACGTCCATGTCAATGGTTGATGCAAACTAAGTACGCATAATATAATATTGAAAATAAGTATATTTTGTAATATTGTAAAACCGCGAAGCCGGTGAAGCATCTGCTTGAGCAAAAGCTTGAGCTTTTGCATAGCATTTTACTATCATTATCATTATATTACAAAATATTATATTGCACCGTAGAATAATGGCAATAGTGATGATGATGGCTTTATTTTGGCGTCGGCCTATCGACTGCGGCACACACAGTTGAATGTATTGTATGCATGTATGTATATGTGTATAAAATAAGGCACTTTCAACAATGATGGTACAAGATGATTATTGAAATACTAGAGATATATGTATGTACTATTAACTAATATTACTACGAAAATACGCCGCTTCGTGGAAAATATCTGGAATAAAGGAGATTTTCTGTCGAAACAGGAGAGAGCTTATTAGTGGAATATGGTTGAAACTGCTAATTCCGATACATACAGAATTTATGATGCATTTTATGTACGTACATAATAATACATATCATGTGTGTGGCAAAGGAGAATCCGAGTCAAAATTAATAGAATTAGAGAATCGGAATTGAAATCGGAGTAGGTATTATACATAAGTACATGTATATGTATGGGAGTCTTTCGAACCTTTTCCTGTATCATATAGTTGAGAGGTGAGAATCAAGTATAAAGGCATCTCGTTGTTGATATCATGGGTATGTATTTGTGTATATTGTGAAAATTACCTGTAGAATACACTTTAGTCATCACCACAACGTGAAAATACTGTGCACTGTGCACATACAGAGAAAAGGGGATGCGTGCACTGAATTTTGTAGAATTCCTAAGAAATTACTTGCATGTCTTCATCATATTATTACCGATTACTTATTACTTATGTATATTATCGTTTGTCAATTATTGCCTCTGATTCTTGCAGTTTAAAAAGCCAAGGGCACAGTGAACTTGCATCGTATATACATACATATATAAATATGGCACCGTACTATCTTGTCGTCTGGGTTTCTAATAGTTTCTTATCAGCATTCAGCATGTTGTGCTAAAAGAAAGTTCAAACGTTAACTTATTTTTAAATTTAAAATCATTCAGCATTACATTTTGCACATATCTTTACAACTAAATGTACAGCTAGAAATCTATGTACAAAAGTAGCTAATTATTATTTCCGCGTCTTTGTTAAGTCAAAAACAAAACAATCAAAGTAAAAGTCACAGCTTAAATACATACATTCTTAAATGTGCATTTTTTCTGACGCTTCTTTTACAGACGGAAAAAGAAAAGTAGGTATAAAAACATGTTTAAAGTCTTTTCTTTTGTTTGTATATATATTATGTATCTAGCTATAGCAAGCAGTTGAGATTTTTGCATTAACTGCAATTTTGATGCCGATTAGCTTTCCTACAGTTGATACATAGTATTGCATTTATCCATGTTACTCTCGTTAAATGATTGTTGTTGATACACACTAAACATGGATATCAAATAAAAAATTTCTACCATCTCTAACTTTTTTGTCCATGTCTACATGAACAAAAGTTAACTACCTATCATAGATTTGCGTCATAATATAGTACCGAGGAAAAGCGCAGCAACATGTATGTACAAGCATTTAAGCTTCTGATTTTGCACAATATACATTGTCATTTAAAAAAAATCTGTTACCTTTCATGTATACATTTAAAAAATGTGCAGAATAGAATGCACAAGTTTTTTCCGTTTCTGTTTTTTCCTTGTATGCTTTTATGTAAGTATTTTACTCTAGTATTTTCAAGTTTTTTGCTGCAAAAAGGTTCAAAGAATCAGCCACCATATTATTAAAGAATCTATTATTGACTTTGACATTGCTCGGGGTTACGTGATTTTGTAATAACATCGAATACACATTATACACATGTATTATTATGTGGGGGCACAATGGCATAGGTAACAGATAGAAGATAGAATATAATTAAACAAACCTACAGGTTGCAGGTGTCAACTCAACTCAAAGCGCGTCTGGAATACTTAATTCTAAAAACCTGCTTAACAATTTAAACGGTTTAAAATCTACTGCCTGATACTGATTTTTACTTTCCTAAATTAACTGTGTATGAATATTACATCATATTATTTATTTACTTTTGTTCATTGGTAAAAGCAAAGTTCATTCTCACAAGATGAAAAATGTATAACATGAAAAAACGTTTTTGGTCAAAAAAAGGAATTAGTTTCCGCTTTAAATTTAGTTTCTCCACAAAACCCTTTTGCTTTTTAGGAAATTATGTCCAATAACAATACAATATTAGTAAAAGTGCACTGTGTACTAATATTGCCATTATTTCTATACTCATTTGATATCAATTGTATGTGTATTGCGTAATGGAGCAAATTGTATAATATGCACACACAATACAATGTATCAAGTCTAATGGTTTGAATATAATTTGCCTGGCTCTTGTTCTCGTTGCTTGTCTAAATTCACGACCTGAAAATTACCTCCCTCGCCTCCTCCTCCTAGTCCTCCTAGTCCTCCTCCTCTGCCTCCCACTCCTCGGCATCCGCAATCCACATCCCCTCACGAGTTACTTACCGACTTTAATCTGATGTCAGCTATTATTTGTTTAATTTATCGCGAGCAAGTAAATAAGTCAGGTACGATAAGTAACTGAGAGTAAGTGGGAGAGATTCGAGCCAGGGTCGTGCGTATCATACACAAAGCACTTATTACTTACAACTATTGCAAAATGTAATACATCCTGACATATTATGTATGTATGTACCTAAATGCAAAGAGAGAGCTCCTACGCAAAGCAGGATCCAGATCCAGAGAATCCAAATCCAAATTCAAGAGCAAAGCCGAGGCGAAAGGAAGTAAACCAAAACCAACCAGCCAGCCAGCCAGCTATTTACTATTTACCATTTATTTACCACGGATGCTCACTAAGTGAGTGATCATTCGCTTTAGATTTGGATTTGGGGGTTTGAATCCATTTTGTTGGATCAGGCTCTTCCCTCAAAGTCCTACATATTAGATACTTATTGCTACGTGTACAATGTACAGTGTACACAGTATTCCCGCTTTTGCCATCCATACACTTTACTTTACTTTACTTTATGCCCACGTTCCTGTTTACGAGTCAAAAGTCGGAGCACGTTCCCCGTTCCATACACGACAAACCATATCTACACACTAATTTGCTACCCAAGATAATTTCTTCATGAACTTGTACAAAACACTTGTTCCCGTTACTCTCTCTGCATCTATCTCTTTATTTTCTTCCTTCCTTCCTACTCTCTCGTTCCTTTGCTCTTCTTGTTCATTCTCACGAGTCATTATACACTAGTGCGAGTTAAACACAAACGTATACAGTGAACATTTAATAAAGAGAGAGTATAGAAAGATAGAGAATCAATGATCAATGCACTACCACAATCATTCACACTTTTGATCTATCGGTCTGTCTCTCGGTTCAATACCATTCCATTCCATTTTCGATTCGATTTAGCGCGTACGTGAGTCTCGGTCTTTCAAGTTCCAGCCAGATTTTCTACCTCTCCAGAGCCAGAACCAGACGCAGTCTCGTTGTCGCCTCCGCTCTTTAATTTCCAACGTGTTGTGCGTCATTCTCCGTGTACTTGTACACTGTACACTGTACACATGTATAATATGCATAATGTATAAACTGAAACCTGAAACACACGTGTATTAATGCTTGTACGACCTTTTACACTTTACACGTAGCAGGAAAATCAGAGAATTAAATTCAAATCCAAAATCACAAATTCACTTTTGTCTCGAACTAAAAAGAAGGGAAAAGTCTATTAAATATTTTTATTGCTGTCATTTTATGCACGGAAAAATCAAGTTCATCAACCACATTAAATGGTGAATAAAAACAAGAGCAAAAAACGCATTTTATTTGAAAGAAGATGAAAGCTCAAAATGAAAATGAGTGTCATCCTGAAAAAAATGAGGTAATAAATGTAAAATGATGTATTTATGGTTTATGGTGAGTAGTTAGTATCTTGTATCATTTGAATATACGTTGTTATATCGTCATTAGTGTTTTGTAAGGGTGACAAATCCATCATTTCATTTCCCACTTTTACACACTTCCCACACATCCTTTCTATCTATACATATGTATGCATGTAAATGTATTATGTATTATCGTATGCATGTATCTATAAAAAAGCTCCCATTTAGATTTCCATTTACATTTTTATCCACACGTCCACGATAAAGAGGAGGAGACAGATGAAGATAAAGTGTGTGTATGTGTGTGTGTGTGTGCTGTGCACGGGAGAATCTCCGTATTTTTCGAGCTTCGATCCATTCCAAACTATATAAAAAGAAGGAGCAGAGACTTTATCGGGTTGATACCCGTCTATCAGACTTGCATGGATCCACGTAATATACACATACATATAGATAAAGATATAAGTAAAGATGAGAGTACTTTGGGTCTCAATCTCCTCACCATGAATCAGAAGACGAAGGAGAAGACGAACAAGTTGAAGAACTCGAAGAAGAAGCAGAAGAAGAAGAGTGATGGAGATAACATAATAATTTCCATGTTGGCGTTCAACGTATTTTACTCCATCACACAGCACACTTATACGCTATACAGTTCACTCTTCACAATGTGCCAGAGGAGACGAAGAAGAGAGTGATCAGTGGATCAGGGAGAGCGGGACGGAATGTATCTAGTAAATGCATCCAAGCCGTTTTACATCTATAGTTTCTAATCCCATTTTTCTCAACCTCCCAAAAATCAAGGATCAGAGCTTATCGCATCAATTTTATGGAAGATTTTCTATTCTTTCTCTCTCTCCCTTGTTTTTTGTTTCAATGTTCGAGAAAATGGCATCGACATCAACATCAACATACAGCCATACAGCAGACTCTTTTTTTCTTGAATCCTTTTGCCACTGTATTTTCTTCTATTGTCTATTCTTATTTTCTATCTATCTATCTGTCTGTCTTTTTCTGTCTTTCTCTCTGTGTGTTGCTTTCGTCTTTTTTTCTGCTAATATGTTATTTTAAAAATTGTTTTTCTCCCAGTTTTCCTCGCCCATTCCGATTTCGAGTAATGTACAGAGTATCTATTATATAAATACTATACTTACACACTACTTACATACACACAATGTACGATTCGTCTTCCGTCTTTCCCTCCGTAAGTATGAGAAGAGTCGAATGAGTCGTTTTCAATGTTGATGTTGATAGTGAATCCGAATCCGAATTCGAATCCGAATCCAATCCAATGTGATTCGAATTTGGATTCTGATGAGCTCAGACGGAGCTGAAGAACGGAGAGAAACAGGAAAGAAAAAGACGAGGAAAAAGAGAACCGAGTCTCACGTACTAAAATAACTTGCTTGGCTTTTTTCGCTTTCCTGCCATTTCTCGAATGTGTATAGTGTATGTATAGTGTATGTATATCTGTATGTAGCTGTATAGATTTGTCGGATGGAGCGAGGCCCACACGTTTCACACGATTCAAGTGAGGCGGGCTATCGTATCGTAGATTATTTCATTCAACTCTCTGTTTTCGACAGTTGAGTCGAGGGAAACAAAAGGGAGACAAACACTCCACTTTATGTATTTATATGTATACTCAATACTCAACTACATGTACATAAACTACGCTTTACTCTTTTACTCATTTACTCTTCATCCTTTTTACTTTGAACATCTATGTACGTATGTATGTATGTATGTGTTCAGAATCCCCACCAACCACACACATTTAATTATAGCCTTATATTATATGAACACAACAATAAGATACACCGTATTTTACTTACTTACTTACATACTACATACGTTTATCACAAGGAGGGCGACGACGGGAAATGTACCAGAACCAAAAGAAACCAAAAACCAAGAAATCGGAGGATGGAAAGTATCGTGGATACAATACATACACAAAAGAGAAAAAACAATACATGCATTCTATTTCCTCAAACTTACAAGTTTAATGTTTAATGTACCGTACGTAAAGAAATATAGTGGCCAGGGCTGTTATTAAAGTACTGATTGTACTTTAATAATAATGCTCAGTACATTTGTAATTTACAAAGAACTTTTGAATTTTTAACTTTTGTAAAAATTCGTCCCGTACCAAAAAATTATCCGGATTTTATCCACCAAAAATTGGTCCATCACCGGCCCAATTCAGAAAAATCCGGCGGAATTTAGCAAAATTTTTTTGCCATCAGCCGAATTCGGCAAAATTAATCCGAATTCCGGTTTGTGGGTCAAAATTGGACCAGATTCGGCGTGAAATTTGGGTACGGGGCATTTGCAATCATATACATACATATACATAGGAGCCAGCCTCTAAAAATAAAGAGGTGACCATTATTTCGGTATTTACGGTAAACGTGTAAAAACCCATACAAAATAAATGTAAAATGCTTTGTTTTGTTTATATTGTATTTACATTGTACATGTTTTTTCTCGTGTATCTTTGATTTGTCTCAATTCTTTCAATTCTCAATTGAATCCTCCTCAATTTTGGTTTTTGTTTACATGCACAGATCGTCGTCTTCGTCGCCGTCCCACTGATTTTTTTTGATTTCCTTTTCTGCGGTTTGCGATCTGATTTTGAGTTGAATCATGGCCTGCTTTTATTATATTATTTGACATGGCGTGTATATTATATATGTATACGGTATCTAGTTTCTAGTTTTATTTATATCTCAAAATAAATTATCACCGTACATACATACATACATACATATTTATTTCGTATTATTATTATAGATCAGCTCGGAAAATCGATCGTTGATGTGGGGAAGGAGTGAAATTCTGATCAGAATTTAAATCTGGGCTAAAACCAGAATCCGAACCAGAAAAATCAGCATCAAAATACAAAATCCACGTCGATGGCGACGGTGATGGAGATGCAAATAGATTTTTTCCATTGTGCAAAATATTTGTATCCTACATACATACATAATACATATGCAAAGATTTGGGTTGGAATATATCTGTAGCATAAATAAATATGTATGTAGTAAAATAAATAGCAAGTCAGTGCAGAATCCGAGAAAATCAGAATCAGAGAAAGGGGGGAATGAATGAGAATGTCGTGGAGTGTGTGAATTCTAAATGCAAAAAATGTAGGCAAAATGTAGATGATGAGCTCCCTACTTTCTTTATACATATATTATGTATTTTGTACGACGTATTGAAGGCAAAGTCAGTTTTTCAGCTTCTTGTGCATTGTAGATTGTACATACTCCGGGATTTTCGACATTGGATTCCGAAAAATCAAAAACCAAGGAGTCACAGTGAAAAGAGATGGAGATTCAAAAAATTCAAAGATTCAGATGCAAACTGAAAACTGGAGGAGCAGGATAAAAACCAGGATATGTAAGATATTGTCAACTTCATTCATGTTTTTCCCTGTACTACATATATAATGTATACTCTTTGCCTTCTTTTTCTCCCGTTCCTCGCGATCTTCGTTCCTCGCCGGTGATGAAAAGAAGAGGGAACAAAATGTATTTTCTATTCATAGGAGAGCAGGGAAATGTGACAAGCATATGAGATTTTCAAAGTGACTACACAATTCTTTCCATGGAGAACCAAAAAGAAAAAAATCCGTCGTCAACTTTCCAACAAAACTTTTTTTATATTCTCCAGCAACCAGCAACCAGCTTGGAGAAAAATACGAACATACGAAGCAAGAGGGAAAAACAGCAAAAACCAAACGAAAGGAAAGCAAGTTGCAAGTATGTAGGGAGAGTAAAAGTAAAAAGCGCTCCAGGGAAAGTCACATCATGTGTTTGTTGTCTGTAAGAAGAAACTGTGTAGTATGCATAATATGTATTTTGTCCATGCATATGGACGTATTATGAAGGGAAGGTAAACTGGAGACTGGAGTATGAAATGGAAACCCGAGTCTATTATGGGATGGTGCATGCATTGAAGACGTTGAACATTGAATTGTGCATGCCCTCCATGTCCCCATGTTTTTGCAATGGTGTAATGTGGAAAATGGCAAGGCAGTGCGTGTCTGGATCTATGTATAATGTATAATATAGAAGTCTGGGCCAGGATCTGGATCTGGATCTGACTGTCTGCAAAAATCACTTTCCCTATCCCACCATTTACCATTTACCTCTGGAGAAGATGTAAATATGTATGTATGCATATTTTACAAGCTTGTTTCAAGTCTCACTCCAGCACCTTCTCCAGCTCCAGCTCCAGCTTGTCATTTGTCCCTGTAAAACCTGCATGTAGATAACACGAAAGATTCACCTGTCAACTCACTTTTCATCCCATTTCATCTTCTGCACCATCATCATCATCATCATTGTCATCTTGGTCATCTTTCTGCATCTTTTCCTAACGCGGCAGTCTTCACAAAATTCAAATTCCTTTTTCGACCCTTGGAAAAAAATGCTGGTACATCTCATGAGCAATTAGTGAAATTTGACAAGATTTACATTTTTTGAAAAGATTTTTATGATGACCCTTGGGAAAAAAATTGGCCGAAATATCTCATGGAATTTCGAAATGATTTTGATCAAAAATCTTGTCGTTTATGATCAAAGTTTCATGCGATTTTTATGAAGTATAATGTATGAAAATCTCACCAAAAATTGTGAATCCTGTCAAATCTCATCAAATTTTCATGAGCTTTCATAGGATTTTTTTGTAAAGGGTTTCATCAAAATCTCATCAAAAGTTGATCCAAATTTACAAGATTTTTGACCAAAATCGTGTCAAAATTGCTCACTTTTTATCGTATTTTTTTGTTAATTATTGGCATTAAACCTTAGGTGATCCTTCAGATCAAATGCTTCTTGAAAGTGCCCGAATATGAACACTGAACATATTGCCATTTTTGTGTCTCTATTATTCCCCCCGTTTATTTAGACGTTGTTTTCCTGGAGCCTTTCCCAATCCAATCCAGGCATAATATTACACAAGTGGCGCGGTAAGTTTTTATCGGATCCCCCAAAAGCGTAATATATCAGCATACAGATTCGATACACTTGCACATTGTACATACATATGTAGATAGATGGATAGATACTCGAGCGATCTAAAGGGATTAAGATTGGCGAAAAAAAGAAGGGCAAGGGAGTAAACTGGAAAAGAAGACGAAGACGAAGAAAAAGGAGAGGCAATGCCGATATTCGGTTAAACGGAGCGTAAAGTAAAATAAGAAAACAAGGAATTGAAGGTGACTTGAATGGTTAAGGCATCCTACACAAATACATACATTTTACATACATACATACATACATTGAGCAATACATTGAGGTCATAAAAATTTACGTGATTACGTGAAACTTTCCCGGGGAATTTCGACCTTTTCCCCGCCGTTTCTTTGGCACTCCTTTTCTTCTTTCTGTTTCTCTCCTTTTCACTTTGGAGTCTTTTTCTCTGGGCATCTACTTTTACCCGGGTTTTATCTGTACATAGTACATACACTGTATAATATATATGGAATCAATGTGTGTGTGTGTGGATGTCGAACACCGGTAAAAGAGAGGTAAGAAAACGAGGGAACCAGAGATTCGATAGATGATAAGGAGAAAAGATCAGTGAGACAGAGAGAAAGAGAGCCAACGAGTCAAGAGTATTTTACTTGTTCATTTTTTCCATTCTTTTCTCTCTCTGCTTTTCTGTTCTGTTCTGTTCTGTTCAGAATTTCGCCTGTTCTCTCTCTCTCTCTCTCTCTTTTATCTAAAATCCAATAAACAAGTGCAAACTATATGTCGCGGCTTATTAAACAGCACAAAGGAAAAGAGACCAAGTCCTAAGAAGTCCTAAGAACGTGCCTTTTCCCAACTCCAACTACATTTATACATTTATTCCATTCCATTCCACAGTTTTTTCTTTTTCTTTGGTTGCTCATTCTCATTCTTTTAGGTAAAAAAACGTATCTGTACATAGGAGAACAAAAAGAAAGAAACAAGGGAAAAAATCCTCTCTTCTCCTGTTCCTTTGACATGGTTTCAAACTCAAACTCTCTTATTGAAACTAAAATGTAAAAAAAGGCTCTTTTTTCGCGGAATAGGAAAAACCTTCCAACTTTATGTATGTATGTGCGAAAATAGTTCAAAGAAAACTGAATGTTTAGAAGAATAGAGTATTAGCATTCTGTAGGTCCATTATGTATGTATTCAACTTTGCAAAATACAAAGTATGTACATTCACTAACAGTAGATAACGAGAAAAAAACGGGAATTCTGTTGTCTTTAATTTCTCCAGTTAATAAGATGGGCCTTGCTTTTACTACTACGTACTACTTACTGCTGACATACTTCATTTCGCCAATAAAAGAAATCACAATTATTTAGACAGTAATCGATAAACTACAAATCTAATAAACGTCTTTGATACAGTTCCGGAAATCCTTTAGGAGCAGATGGAAGTAAATGCATGTTTACAGTTTTAAACGTTTTAGCACCAAAGTGTTCAGGAATAAATCAATAAATTCAAGGAAATATTTAATGAAGTACATTAAATATTAAAAATACGGCGTAATTTGGAGTAATGACTAACTTGAGATGGTTAACAACAAGTATTATTTACGTTACACCTCCATTTTGAATTTGTAATATATTATGAAATACTAATTAGTCACCGGAAAGATCCAATCTTACATATACAAAATGCATAAGTAGTTGAACATAGATACATAATCTTCATTAGTATTGTAAGCACGAAGCAGACGAAAAGACTTGAACTCTGCTTTAAACTTTGCATGAGTCACACAATCGAAAAAAGTTTAGTAAATTAATTCTGATACTCATGCACAATTTTCTGTAACTGGTAACTGGTAAAAAATTATGTATTTACAAAGTGCACAAGTTTTTTTACGTTGTGCGTGTTTTGTATACTTTTTGGAGCAAAAGGTCCAGGAATTTTGAAACTTCTAATAGGTAAACTCAACTTGAGTCGACGTACATTGCACAGAAAAAGATCGGAAGATTGTGGACAGATTCGTTAGGGAATTCATTGCTTTTTTGCGCCTCCTTTTTCTTGAAGATATTTTACGAAGATATACTTATTGTTAGATGCTGCAAGCTGGTGATTACTCGTCATTTGTCAATCGTCGCTTGTTAAGTTTAAATTGTCACTGCCTCAAAATCCATGACTACATATTGACTATCTTTATCCAATACGTTGCTAGTTGCTACACATCCGCACAAAAGCGGAAATTACACAAAATACTGTCTAGACGAAGAATGCCTAATTTGTACAAAATAACGTTAGCTTGATCTTAACTGCTGACAACTTGATCTAATTTGAATATGGTTGAAATTCACTTTGCTTGATGCTCTTCTATCTTTCAGTATATAAATGCAACAGCGCACGTGAGTCGATCAATTTTAATGATCGTTGATGATCGCTGTTCTTAATTAGAAATGAATCCTTGAAAATTGAAAATGATGCGTGTAATTATGTATATACAAAGAACTTTGACCGAAAATGATGATCTGTCGGCAGTTTCAAAGGTATCAAGTATCAAGCATCAAGTAATGTGTATCAAAACATTGACTAATTGGTACTGCTGCATCTTAAATTCGATTCCAGATGATTAAAACCCCGAGTATAAATGAAAAAAGGTGCATCTTGACGTAGTCCACCTTGTTATTATCCCCGCAAAATTACATTTACTACATTTATCCATAACCAGGGACACCCAGACTGGAATTAAATTGTGATAATGGATGTAAGACTGAGCTTTGCTTTGCTTTGCTCGGTAATCATAGTCTTATCAAAATGCACTCGTGTTGGGTGTTTGGAATTTTATGGAAAAACACGACTTTTTATAACGTAATGCGACGGCCGGGTCATAAAACCTCCCAGAAAAATTCCAGTATACATAATACATAGATCATTATGTATGCCACTGTATTAGAGTATTTTTACAATTCCATTTAAAAGTGGGAAAAGACAGAGACAGAGACAGGCAACTCCTGTGCATCCCATTCATATGTATGTAATAATTTTACTCAAATTATCTCCGCATCAAGAAGAAGAAGAAGATAATCCACTATAATTCATATCATATCACATTATATTATATTATATCATGTCATCATCCCCCAAAATCACACATTATATCATTATTACGCATAAGAGAAACGCACGAGGCAGCCAAATGGGCCACATGCACTCTATAAGCTACACAATACAATAATAAAATAGCTCCAGTACATATACAATACAATGGTCTCTCACAATTCAAAGTTATACAGGAAGGCAAAAAACAGACATTCTTTTCATCTTCAGCTTCTTGCTTTTTCCTCGACAGGGTGAGTTTTGATCCTCCGGTGAACGAGTCACAAGTCAAAGTCAAGCCAGACTTGTGGCTCATTGTCAGAGAATCCACTCATAAATTAGTCACACATACATAGAGACTCACAACTGAAGGAATTATCTCTATCTGTAAAAAATGCTCCACTCTCCACATTATTATTATAAGTATATACATACATACATTGACATTGTAAAAAAGTCCCTGGAACTAAAATACATAAATACATACATACATGGATTCAATGGGAATGGGGAAACATTGGCTCTCTTCGCTATTCTCTGCCTGGCCCTTGTGCATTTCCCCTTTTTTGTGAGGGTGTACTGTGTATAGGGAAAAAAAGGCAAAGGAAGAAGCGAGTCGCATCCTCATCCTTCCGTCCGTCTATCTGTAAGTATGCATCATGCTGTATGTATCATGAAGTAAAAATTGGCCTTCCCATAACAAATGTTTCATTCTTGCTCTTTTTCCCTACAAAATTATAGCCTTTCCTCCCAAATTCCAAAAAGCCAATCCAATCCAATCCAATTCGGTCCAAGCCAAAGCCAAGCCAAGTGCAAGAGTAACTACTATATACATAGATGCATATGTACGAAGGCTAAACCTAAAGAAAAGTTGGACGAGTTGAGAGTTGAGAGTTGAGAATATAGCCAAACGCTGCATTTTCACGTCACCAATAAATCAGGAGGGCAGCAGAGAAACTCAAGCGGAGAAGAAGACGAAGAACAGAAGAAGAAAAGAAGAAGAGCCCTTATATTGTAATAAAAGTGGAAAGGAACAAGGGAGAGAGAAAAGGAAGAAGAAGAGAGAAATTGTAACAATAAAAAAGCCTCAAGTGACTCATTGGTATCATTTTAATAATCATCGTAGATTGCACAGACCCTGTATGTACATTATACATTATACATACTTATACACATACGATATACATCCATTTATAAAGGAAATTTTGCCCTTTCACTCTGTCTCTCGTCTTTCGTCTTTCTCTGGTGGGATCGAATCCAAAAGAAGGAACAAGAAGAAAAAGCCATCAAGTGAAGAGTGAATGGATCCTCTATTTATGATATGATGAGGACTTGATGAAAATGTACTTGATCTCTCCCTCTCTGTCTGTTCTCTCTCTCTGTCTGCACAATATCACATCACATAATTTCATTTTCCGTCACATCATAACCATAACAATAGCTCACCATCTATGCACATACAAAATGTACATATACTCTCCAGTCTCATTTTTCCCTTTTAACTTTTGAGAGTGTTCCCAAGTTTTTTACAATATACAACGTACATACGTACATAACATTTTAATAGTTCCATTCTTTCTTGGTTTGGTTTTTGGCTTGGGTCTCGGTCATTATTGAATTAGCTGGTGGACAATTTACGATATTAAAAAATATCGAGGATGAAAAAGGCAAAAGTCAAAAAGCCAAAGTTTTAAATTTCCTAGATGCGTATAATATTGTCATGATTACTTTCCGTCATTTTTTACGGGCGAAATTGAGCTCAATTGATTCATCATGTAAAACACACAAAAATTCTATGTGAACGCATAAATGTATAGAAAAAGATAGTTGACAGGATAAAGGAAAATTGGCTATTCAATGTGTTTATTTATTTCCCAGGGGAGACTCTAGGAATGTCCATGTCGACTCAATTTCCAAGCTGATGGTATATTTTCCAGCTTAAATTTCACAAAATTTCATGTGTACATCTTCCATGTTGACTAACAAGTTGCTTATTTATTGCCATTTATCTTTCATCTATTATTCATGTAATATCCAAAAAATTCGATACGGCGATTTAGGGAAACGTTAAACTTTTATGTACAAGTATACAGGTATAGGGGAAAACAAGGAAGATGAAGAAGATGCGTCTTGATCCTGGTTCTATATTCTATGTATACAGATATCTTTCATCCTTCCTTCGTTTCTTGTTGCTCGTGCTCTGGAAAAGGGCGGCTGGTGAAAGGATAATAATTGTGTTTGGATTGTACATGAAATATTACACACACTCACGCACCAAACGCACACATACGCACACACACACACTAATCCACAAGAGGAAAACAAGGATGAAGGAAGAAGAAGACAGAGTGTGGAAAGGTAAGCGGCGAAACCTATACTTAATATTGAAATATATTGGGCCAAAACGTTCATGTGGATGAGGATAAAGAAGTAAAGACGATGGGGATGAAAAATGGTGAGGAAATAACACGTTGCAGGAACAAAGTAAAAGACCATTTGGCATGTATGCACATGTGGCGATTATACATTTAGACAAACACAAGCAGTTTGGCCTTTTAAACTCGGTGATGATGATGATGAAGATGCCGATTATTTTCATCATCATTATCTAGATTCTTGATTTTTTTATGCAATAGGAATGTATTGTAAGGGGGATTTCAACAGGAAATCTACAAGCTATAGGACTAATAAAACGCAACAAAAGACGGTTGACAATGCCAAGGCCAAGGCATAAATTCGGTTGGGAAATTCTTGACATTGCAATGTCAAGGAAATCTTTTTGTTGTACAATACAATGTTCATTCTATACTCTTTTCCTGTGTATTGTGGTCCCATTTTATTAGGCGTGTCATAAAACGAAGAATACAGTACATACAAATTGAAATTAACCGTTCAATTTCATTCATTCATTTGATTTGAATGGTGGTCAGTCAAATTTCGCAACGTCCCTCTAAAAATGAAAATATTTTCCGTACAGAAACGATCCTTCGATCTATTTAAGCAAAAAAATGGGTTATTTACACAAATCATGGGCACTTTTATCATTTATGTATGTATATAAAGAAGAATGGGAGAATATTGAGGCTATCGCTAAAGTGATGCATTGACACAGCTCTGCAGGATCTCTATGTATTCTTTGCCAAGGACTCTTCTTTTTGTATTCTGGTTTTTGGGTAATCCCTCTTCTTTATGTGGATAATATGCCGAGGAACAAAACACAAAGGAAGAAGACGAAAAGCAAAAGCTCCTTTTTTCTTCTGCACGGTACCGATGTATATAATACACATATTACGAGCTGACTTTATGGACTGGGACCTCAACTTGAGGACAAAGGCAAGGACACAAAAACAACAAAAGATACACAATACAGATACCCCGCATAATATAGTACACGATACACGATACACGATACAGAATACTGATATAGATATTCACACAAATATGTACACACACAATGATTCACAGGAAGGAACTTTGGAGAGCCTCGAAGTAGTCCTGGAACTGTTCGATCTCTGGGATGATCTCTCTCTGGAATCGTGGCCCGTGTCCGATGAATTGCAAAAGGAAGCAGTTTAACTTTGCCTAATGTCTAATCCCCACTCTTTTATTTCCACATTTCCCCAGTTTCTCCGCTTTTCCCGCTTTATGGACTATGTATTTCGCCCCTGGAAAAATTCAACTTTTTCTCCAGCTTCTTCAAAGACATGGCGCCAATATGTATCAGGCATTGAAAGCTAGTGATAGTTACTCTATTTTGCCTGTTTTTTGCCCATGGTTCGATTCCATGATCCCCGACATCCGATCATCATCATCACCATCATCGACTTTTGTTCCAAACCAAGGTAAACAAAAGGAGGATAGCAGACCATAACATTTACAGTATCTTGGAATGTAATCGCCTTGCTCTGCATATACACATACAAATAATGTACATTGTACATAAGTAGTTTGTTCTTCGTTTTCTTGTTCTTTTTCTTGGTCCGCATCATCTCCATCTCGATCCCTCTGTTTTGTTTTGCTTCCTCCTGTTTTTCTTACTTCCAGCAGAAACAGCAAAAGCAGCAGCAGCTTGCTTTTCTCCTTTTCCAGACTTGATAAAAAACGGCGATATTTGGGAAATTTAAAAGGCAATTTCTTTTTGCCGTTGGCTCTGCTTCCTAGATAAAACAAGTGTATCGTGTATCGACAGCCGACTGCTTGATTGATTGCACTCAAGTTGTAAATTAGACCGGAATTTAAATGGAGCGACGATCATTAAATATCGGCATATAATATGTACATTGTACATACATACATATTATCATTTAGTAGTTTGTGCTTTTCTAAAAAGTATATAGGCCCACTAATGACAATGACTCATTTAAACTTGATACTGTTTTTCCCCAAAAGATAAAACCAGAGTGCTCAATAATTTCAATGTTATCTAGATAAGCCAGTATGTATACACTATACACATTATACAGACATACACAAAGTGCATGCAAGGAATTTAAATACTGTCTAAATTTTTGCCTCATACTGTAATATTATGCATGCATGTGTATTTAAATGTAAAACGTAAACACATATAAAATGCGAGTCAACGTCAGCGCGTTGGACGCAGGAAAAGAAATGGCCTTTCCTCTTTGCAGCCTCAACTCCTGGAAAAATCCCAGCCACAGCAGAGCCAGACGAGCAGGGTTGAGCAGGAAAAAATTGAGTTGCAAAACAAAGTTTTAGTTGGGGATTTTCGGTCTAAAGTTGACAGAGATGTAAATGCAGCAGAAGAGTGTCTCATCAACCGTGCTGAAGAGGAAGACGAAGAAGAGACCGCGAGTTTTGATCTTCATTCTGTGTATTCATGTACCCTGTAAATCTGTACGTATACATATAAAACAAATGTGTATAGTTTGAGGATGATGACGAAACATCAAGTTTAGGACAGAAGACAGAAGAGAAGAGGGAAGAAGATGATATGGGGCAGGACAGGACAGGACGGGACAAGACAAGACAAGACACATCACATTTATGGATATAAGTTTGAGTTAAGCGTCGACGGTTAAATACGCTCGTCAGTCATTTTCCCCTTCATGAATTATACATGGCTGAATTACAACCCAACTTTACATACAACATACACATTCTACATATTTCATCATCATGCTTTGTGTGTATGTATAATGTACATCTATATGTATACTTGTCCTTGCAACTTCATCCTTGTTCTTCCAGCCTCAGATTTTCCAGCTCCAGCTTTGGACTCCAACTGGAGTTTGAGTTGACATTGTCATCGTCCTCTCGTCATCCTCATCTTCATCTTCATCCTGGTATGATCTCTCCATGCTCGAGAAACTTGGGGACAGCCGCTGTCTGTCGGTCTCCCTTTTGGAAGACAGACAGATATAAGATATATGTACATACAAAAACAAGGATGAAGATGGATATATTGATGGTCTCTACACTCAGTGCATGCTTCTGCTTTTTCTTGGGTTAACCGCCCCTTTCTCGCTACAGTGTACATGCTGGAAATCAAGCCCATTTTTCTCTCCACATTCTTCCGCAATATAATAATAGTTTTGCATTAAACTTTCCCAAATTCCTTGCATTTACTTTATTCACACGACATGAGTCCGTTTTGGAAAATGGAAAATTTTGTGAGACTCTCTGTGATAAGAAAAATAATGCTAATAAAATTTTTAAATTCAAAAACCAGACTCTGAATTAAAATCATTTTTCCTTTTGGCACTCCTTAAAAAATTTCATATCATTCCGTTTATGTATATACTTTTGTGCTATTGAGACATTTTGCAATTTTTGTCATTTTCGTCCTTTGCCAAAAGTCGCCATAAAGATAAAAGATCCATCTCCGTAATAATACACTTTATATTATGAGTAAGTATAAAAGTAAAAGCTGAAAATTCGCACACACGTTATGATTACCCATATCTCAAAACCTCTGACGACGTAAGTAAATATATAAGATATCTACTTATGTACTTACAATGTCCCCACATTTAAATTCAAATTTCAGAGTTCAAAGTTCCACATATAAAAAATGGCAAAAAGTGTAAATGTGTAAAAGTGCATCTTTCTTGTCATCCTTCAAAGGGAAAAAGAGGGAGACCCTGAGACAAATTCATAAATAGTAAATGGAAAAATTCAGCACATCATCATCTTCATCCTCATCTCATTCCATTTTCCATTCCAGTTTGACGCATTTCGTATTATTCCGCGTTTATTTTATGACCCGGGTTCAAAAGCCAAGAGTTGAGAGAGTCAAAGCTAAAGCTAAAACTAAAACTACAGTCAAAGGGCAGTAACAAGTAACAAGAAAAGTAGAGAGCAAACGAAAAATTTGCGACGGGAGAGGATTTTTATGCGGGTAAAATAAAATAAAATAAAAGAGACCGCGGAAATGTGGAGTCTCAAGTCTGTTTATGTTTATTGTGACGGGTTTACTATTGAAAAACAAAATATACAGTATCTAATGGAAAAATGAAACATGGAGTATCTTCTTTCCAGGCTTCTCCAGCAATATTTCATCTTTACCCTCACCTTTGGTTTTGACTTTCCCTCAGACTCTCTAAATCCAGAGACGCAGACAGTCTTCAGTCTTCACATAAAATTTTCCAGCTTGACTTTTATGTGAAAAAATATATGAAAGACTCAGTTTACGAATCTGTCAAAGGAATCAGAGTCAAAAGTGCAGTCAGAATCAAATCAAAACCAAAAACCAAAAGCAAAGGATGACTATATAAATCATAAAAAGAGGACGAGCTGCGACAAAATAAAAAAACCACAAAAAACCACATTTTATAATTTCCATTGATCAAGGCCCAAAGAAAATGGACGGAAAAATGTGTTTTTATATTTGAAGTCTATGGCTATATGTACATTGTAAATATTCTGAGATTTGTAAACTAAAATTTCAGACGGCAGTCTCTTCATCCAATGTTGACCAACTTTGAATGTTAAATGGATGTTTAATGTTTATATCCGCTTTTAATCCGGTCACTGGAGGGAAAGTGTGTGAAAGGCAAAATTAAATAACTAACTGCGTGAGACAATGTTTGCCCTTACATTTATGTACATACTTTATTTAATTTTATGAAGAAATTCATTCTCCATCCTCCGCCTGGGACAAAAGTTTAAGAACTGGGAAATGCCGTCGTCGTCGTCTGCTGCATTACACATTACACTGCTCCAGGAAAATTTCCAGGGGCAGTGTCAGTTTTGGCCTGGATTTTCATGGATGCATACATGTGTACATATGAAATATGTAGTGCATCAATGAGCTCATAATATAAATTGCATAATGGCAAAAAGACGTCATTATCTATGTATCTATGTGTGTGTGTGTGTGTATGTATTGCATGGTCGTATTTATACAATATTTATAGATATTATAATGTATAAGTATATGTATATGGGCTGTGTGTGTGTGTGTGTGTGTGTGTGGGCGGGTATTCATTTTCATCTTCATCTTGATTATGTTTCTCTTCCTTTCGTTCCTCCGCTTCCTTCTCATTATCAGAGACAATTCATTCGAGAATTTTAAGTTGAAATGTGAAAAGTTCTTCAAGTGTCTCGTAATCTGATTTTCATGCCACGATTTATTTATGACTATCATTTAACAACTCAACTCTTTTCTCTCCCATTCAGCTACTCAACTCGACTCTCAGTTCAACTCTTGATTCAGCTCAACCCAACTCAACTCAATTCAGTGGGATGGAATGGAGTGGAATGGAATATAGAGAAAGAGATTCGGGAGATTGTAGATATTTTGTCCCCACTCGCCTACACTATACACTGTATAGTATACAGTATACAGGCATTGTGCAAGGGCTGAATGGTGACTTTGCTGACTCTGCTGTGTGTGTATGTGGAAGAGCGGGAGCTGCTGAATCGTCGGGAGAACAAAGTCAAAGGGAGAAAAGGACACACGGAAATTTCCTGGAGAAACACGAAACCTTCCGGGGATTTCTCAAAGGGGGGAGGGGAGATACTCCCTAAAATTCACAATAAATGGCCAATTCATGGAATGGGTTAAATGTTGAATTGCTTGACAATTTCTACATATTTTGCCGTGCATTTTGTATTTTGTAGATACATCCGTCACTCAAAACTCAAGTTGTGTACGATGTACGATGGAATGTAAAATTGAACGATTTTTATCTGTACGGCAAAAATCTGGGAATTTTGTATAGTATTGTAAAAGGGAAAAAAATCACAGTCTTTAACACATGTATGAAGCCCGAAGCCCACAGAAAAAAGTAGATTGTTCAATATGCTATGATGAAAAAATGTGTAAAATACAGTTATGTGTGTAGAGAAACAGAGAAGGTGAAGAAAAGTGTGCGAGATTGGAGTAATTTCCCGTCCCTGTGTGTGTGAAAGAAAAAAAAATCCTCATCAACTTTCACACACTGTGAAATTAAAAAAGCGTCTCCCTCCCGCCATTCTCTATACTCTATATATTTTCCATCCTGTGTAATACGTAATACATATTATCAAGTTGTCTCCAATTTCTTCCGACTCTTGTTGCTAGATAGCTACTGACGTATGTATTGTATCCACGAATATATGTACAATAGTAGTAGGAGTAAAATAGTTATGTATATATGTATGTATAAGCGTGTCTCGATTTTTATGACAAAGTCACGGCTCATGTTTCACCTTTCATGTTCAGTTTCTCATTTTCCCGGCATGCTTGAATGTTAACTATCATGTGTAATACTTACTTACTCATTATTATTATTATGGCACGGGCTCCTCCTCTCATTTTGCCGCCGCTCCTCTTTCATTTTCCACGCTGGTTCTGGTTTTGGTTCTCCTTGTTTTTCTTGTACAGCGGTTTCCATGCTAACCTGGCTGAAATTGTGTGTCATAGACCTTTGTACATATTATGTATTACTTTTATCTTTTCCGTGTAAAATTTTGTCTACTTACATCTTCATCGTCAACATCTCACTCACTTATTTATCATTATCGGATTCGGGGGGAGGGAGACGAAAAGCGGGAAATTCAACTGATAAAATTACCCGTATCAGAGTATGTAACTACTCTGAATTGAATTCCAGTTTCTTCTTTGCTCGGAGGGTGAAAAGTGTCAAAAATTATCGCAAACTGTGTACTGTGTATGATTGGAGACTGCAAAAGTGATGTGATGTGTGGTGCTATTTTTTCGGATTTTCACCTCACATGTCAGCCTGAAAACTCGACTTGACAGTCAGTGTCAAGTCGAGCAGTCAACGAGTTGGAAATTCAGATTTTTTCGATACATGTATAGAACATAATCTCCGCTTTTTTGTCCAAATTTCTTCCATGTAGTTGTAGATAGATAAATTTGCAAAAATCAAGAAAATGTCAAGATAACAGGAAAATTTTGTTACAGCAACAGGAAAAAGTGT
>JAQIVE010000105.1:0-55256 GCA_034698285.1 Sminthurinus bimaculatus
AATATGGCAAAGGCCATGATTTCATGTCCCTAGTCCATATTTCCATGGCCTTTTTCTCTGAACCAAAACCTTGTCAATATCCCTAAAACTATGGCATCCGGACGGGACTGTTTCTGGTAAATTTCTGAAAAGAAATGGCGAAAACATTTTCGGACGAAGCCCACAAGCAAATTCCTGTTTTTGCGGGCCTTGCAGAAAATTGATGCATACTTATTTTTCCCTTATATATTGAGGTCTTGTGGCAACCTTACTTATCTACTGGCCCGAGAATGTCACCTTATTATGTATTTAAAAATTTCCGTAGAGTTACTATAAACATGTTTATAGACACTCTATGATAATTTCCCTGGTAGTTTTCGTTCAAATAACATGGAAATATTAATAGAAATTGAAACTTACCCAATACATTCAATTCATTCCAGCGTGGATCTGAATGGCGTGCAAGTTGTCGTAAATCAGTCGTTGCACGTTTTCTGCTTATGATGTCTTGTCGCCTAAATAGAAATTATTGATAACCTTTATACACTACCGTTGATTTTATGCATACTAGGTACTTTTTAGAAAACAGAAAACTGTTACCAAGCATTATGTTCCTTTCTGTTTTATTTTACAGAACTCACCGAATTAATAACAAAGATTCGGAAGATAACTGAGGAAGTAGCTCTTCCAGTGGAACACATTCCACAGGATTTACCATAAACACTCCAGTGGGACACACACCGAATAACATTTGGTGGTGCCATGCATCAGGTATTTCATGAGGATGGTAAAATCCAGATGGTAGGATTTGCATATTTCTTGTGGCCACAGGGATTGCACCTATAAAATGTTAAAAAATAAATAAAACAATATGTACACGATATTTTAATAACCGTAATCCAAATAGTCTGCCGGTGTTTAGAAGGGCCCCTTTCATTTACTTATCATGTTCATTTTTGAGGGGGGAGGGGACATCCAATAACACCCATTGACTATTCTAGGTAAGATTTCAGCTTTGACTTACCGTTACAAATCCAGTATAAGAGCCATTTACTGAATTTGCTATTTGGAATATTACTGTTTATGTGGAAAAAACGAGCATAAACCAGGTCATTTGATGCCTTTTGAACCCCATTAATCAGATCTAAATGAGTTGCTCCAGCGTTACTTCTGGAAAATAAATATTGAGGCAAGTCTGCATCTTCAGCACGAAGTCGTGTTCCAACGCATTTATTTATTAGCTCTGGTGAACAGTCAATATTTAAGCCACACTGTAATTCAAATAAAAAACATCTTCGTTATTCATCGTGTTAACATTATAAATACTGCTAGTATAATCTAATCGCAAGTTAATTTCCTATACCCTAATCTTCGTATAATTATTTATAAACAAGCCAGTGGTTAACTTTTTTTTACCAAAACATTCAACACAGCCGTTGCTCCACACGCAGATTTTCCAATTTGGCTAAAGCTAATTCGCTTTGCTTCTTCTTCATCCCAAATCATAACCCTTCCAACATTTAATTCGACGAGATCCTAATGTTAAAGCCACATTAATTAGAAACCGTTTGTCAAAAATTACTTGGCATATGGCATATTTGTTTATATTTTATATAATTTGTTACATACATATATGAGACTTTACATCTATTTGTACCTCGGCAACTTTTGAACTTTGAGACGTATTTATAACAGCCCTGTATGATTTATCTGAATCTCCAAAAACAGGACCTGAAGAGAATAATGTTGAGCTTCTGGTGGTGGACAATAAACTATTGGAAAAGGATGAACTTCCACTGGGTTGTCCAATTTCCGGCAACGTTATTGATTTTACTAAACGAGCTGATAATTGATTTTCTCTTTGAAGAGGCGATAAGTGAGGGTCACGAAAATTAGAAGGAATAAGTGTTGTAGTTGTTTGATGGTTGGCACTTTTTGTTTTTGTTAAATTATTTGTAGAGCAATTATCTTGAAGAAGAGCACTTGAGCATTCAGAGCCACTATTATTATTATTATTATTATTATTACTGCTAATATTACCACCGCCACTGTGTGAAACTTTTAACGTATCTAATTTTTTATTACTATAGCCTTTAGATGTCCCTGTTGAATCTGATTTTGTTATAGAACTATTATTTTCAAAATTAAATCGCATAGGATTGTTAAAGAATGGACGAACATGGCAACTACTACTGGTTGAGGGTTGAGAAGAAAGAGAATCAGAACTATATACCGACGATGCGGAGGATGATGAAGTTTTCGGCTTGCTATTGCTACTGTTTTGTTTCGGTACGTTTTCTTCAGAATGATGATTGTTCAGGTGACAATTTTGTGCCAAATTTGCTAAATTATCTTCGTCTTCCGCAGCACACTCTTCTATAATTCATTGAGCAAAAGGAAAAAAAAATATATAATACATATTCCATGATATAAATTGAAACACAAAACATCACTATTGACTATATTAAGGCTTATTTTAAAAATAAAACCATAATATTGTGTCAGTTTTTTGTTTTGTGATTTCACAACAAGTTGTTTTATTATTATAACCTTCTGCTTCTCCTGTAGAGTCATAAGCTTCTAGTACTACATCTTCGTCATCTTCTTCTCCTTGAGCATCCTCTTCAGCGTTCACATCGGGGTCAAAATCCATTTCTATTAAAAATGTATTTACTTTGTTTTTAAACATCAATTTTAAACTCACATAACATCAGTAGCTACTTGGAGATTTCAAAATAGTTTTTACTTCAAGAATGATTTTGTAATATTTAGGTGACACGTTTTGTTATGTATACTTTCATACCTACATGAAAATATAGCACAAACGTGTCATGTTATGTTATCGAACCTAAAAAATCCATGTCTGGAGAAAATACATTTCCATTTGTTTGTCTGGTCCCATTATTTACGATTCCCAAAGCTCCATTCTGGGATCCATTCCGCTGATTTAAAGGTAAAGAAGAAGAAGCTCTTGCATTCTCACTCAACGAGGAAGATTTTGAGTTGTTAGACAATAGTCCTCTTGGGTGACTATCTGACGAATCGAATTTAAAAAAGGAAGAGGGAAGGTCAGCCATTCCATTCCCAATGTCTCCACAATTATCCCCTTTTTTTGAATACACATTATGCAAAAAACTATATATTAGTTTGCGGTTAACGTAAGATAATATGCCTATAATATACTTATGCATAATATGTATGTATTATGCATATCAATTTGCAGTTTCATTTTAGATTTTAGTGTGTATTTCACTCTTCAGTGAAATTGTTTGAATGCATACCTTTATAAGTATAAACATAATAATCGTCGTCACTATCTTCTCCACTTTGTTGTTGTTGTTGTTGAGAAGTCGAACACACTGAATTTGCTAAGGGAGATACAGAAGTAGATGCCAGTGGTGGGACATGAGATACGGAAGACGTCCCATTAGAAGACGAAGTTCCATTTGTTGCTATTGTTATACTATCATTATTTCGCGTTGTCAAAGGATTTCTACTAATTTCGCTTCGCCCGTTTGTCCAGTTGCCAGTCAAATGATTATTATCCTTTGTATTTCCGACATTATTATGGTTTTCCATTGTTCAAGCTGTTCAAATCTACCTGTATATGCAATTTTAAAAAGTAGGCAATATATTTTTTATTCTTCATGCTTCATTTATGCATCACAATGTAATATAAGCAACAATGATTTTGAAATAATGATAATTGATTATTTGAAAAAACGTAACATACCGTGTAGACTTTGATGCAATCCAAACGTCACTTTAAAATGTTTCGGTTTCCTTACTTATGTTTAATCGTAGCGTATCAGTCATTTTTATGTCCTGTCGTAATCAAAAACTCAAAAAATACCAGCTTGGCTAATAAGCTAATCGTATTATTACAAGTTTATATATTATTGCTGTTCCGCGTAATTTTCTTCTTCCATTAAATTTTAGTGTACTAGTATCCTAATCTAGACAAATCAAAAGGCTCTTCAGTTTTAAAAATATCATTTGATACAGATTAACGAGTAGTTAAATAATAGTTTTGTATTATGTAAAAATCCTACAGCTATGTCACGTCAAAATGCAATATTGATATGACTTGTCCAACTATATACTTACAAATCGAACAAAAACACTTAATTACACGAATTAAGTACCACTGGACACTATTGTTAAATTTATGTTATGGTTAAAAATTAATATTCTACACAATTTTGAATAATATAATCATGTGAACTCAAAAAATACTTGTACAATAATAATAGTATTATTGTACTTATTTCTCTTGTTTTGAAGTTTTTTAAGTTTTAGTATGTATTTTATGAATCTACCATCGAATTTTATTGGACTTATGTGTGGTCTGGTATAATAATATATGTATCTTTTACATCATATGTACTTAGATTCTATATTCTATCTATAGATACATTTGAATTCATTTAATAGACAGCAGGACTTCTATGATTCTTCATGTGTCAGCAGGGAGGACGATCGAGGATTATTAAAACTTAACTAACTTTAGGACTTAGGATTATAAGTTATACAATATTATTATACAATATACGACTACAAAGCAGTATACAGTATACGGATTAAAAGGTTTCATTAACTGAATAATATTTCTAAGTATAGAACTTAAATGTGTATTCTTAAGGTTTTGTGTGCGTAAGTACGTATAGATATACTTATTAGGAGATTTAGCATGTAAAAATTCTTGACATTCTTTCTTTCTACTTAAGTTTTAATAGCACATTGATATAAATATAATATTATAAACTATAAAAATATTATGTATCACAGATTAATACTAATACTATACTCATTATTTGTTTGTTCTGTAATCTTCAGCTCATGAGGACGTACGAAACGACAGATTCCTGTTAATTGTTAATTACACATTTTCATTAAAACTTCACGAATAGAGTCTAAAAGAAGTATTTTAAACTTTTACAAATTTTAGTTAGTTTTCTAAGTAGTTGAGTACGTTCAACTGGTTGATTTTATTCCGCATTTTTTCTGTATCACGTCACAGTGGTTTTAATGTACAATTCGCCCAAAATACCTGAAATATTATCTTTACCGTGTGAGTTATTTGTATACTTTACTTATGCTATCTTAATGAAATGTGCCGTGATACAACTTGATACAACCTCTTCATTGAACTCTTTACTCTCCATGGACTAGGCTGAATATTATAGAGATAACATTATTTATTAAAACTGCACACTAATTGTTTGAGACGAGAAAATACAAAGTAATATATACATAATTGTGTTTGTCTACCCCTTTCATCGCCCATTTGAGTGTCCATGGACATAAAAAATGGATAATAATTCCTCAATTCTCAACTCGACGCAACGACTGGTTCTTGGGATTTTCGTCTTAATTTTGGTGGATATTATCTGGGTTCTGTCATCTGAACTAACAGAGGTTCGTTTTACGTCTTGGACACTATAGTATCTAGTATTTTGTAACTAAAAGATGTTATTCATACTATGCAAATGTTTCAATATGCAATATGTAAATTTATAATAACATGAGGTGGATCCTTTTCCTCTATTTTACAGTATATATTTCAACATGAAAAATTCGACAAGCCTTTCTTCAGCACATACGTCAAAACGTCAATGTTCCTCATCTTTTTCTTTGGATTTTTATGCTATTCACCCTGGCAGGATAGATGCATGAAAAGTAATTCAAGTCAATACACATTGTTAGCAAGTTCGGATCCAGAAATTGTTGATGAAACTATCGATGACAATGCAAATGATGCTGCATTGAGTCCTCCTACATACATTCCAATCAACTATGATTCCAATAATTCTGGAAACGAAAGCAGTAGTGAAGAGACTGTTCATCGACGATCTGTTCGATTCAGTAAACTCGCAGAGGTAGGCTTCAAAATTTTAATACTTGAAACGTTTTTAACTATTCACTGTTTAATTGTCTTTAAGCTCTTGCGTTTAAAATTGTTTTTGTTTCCATGATTAGGTAAGACAGCTTTCTGAAGGGGAAGCTGCTGAGGCATTGTTCAGTCGCTTGTCATATCAGGCAAGCATTCAAGCTGAGCAACAAGGTGAGAAATCGTTTTTTTTTGTTTTCTAAAGAATATTATGGTTTTCAATTTTAAAACTTAAATTGTGAACCCTTTGCTTTTTTATTAGCATACAGGCTTGCTAATCGACTGGGACCTTCTCAAACAGCAAAATTAGCAATTACATTCTGTTTGATGTGGTTCTGTGCAAACTACACTTACCAACTTGCCCTATCAAACACAGAAGTTGGAATAGTAAATGTATTGTCGAGTGCATCTGGATTATTTACTCTCATTTTAGCATCGATTTTTCCTTCAGTAGCTTCCGATAAGTTTACACTGTCAAAACTCTTAGCAGTACTTGTCAGCGTTGGTGGAGTGGTAAGCAAATCTGTTTTTAGAAAGGATACTTTTTTCCATGTTTCAAGAAAATGTAAGCCCCGTTTATTCACGAAAAGTTTTTGTCCGTTCTTTTATAAATTTTCTGGAAAGGTAGCCATTTTCTTCGGAAAAAACAAAAAACAATTTGGGTCGAAACTCGCAAAATATTTGCCATTGTTTCTTGAAACGTGCTTTTTTCATTTATTTTGCGTTTTAATGTGTACCTTTTATAACCTATTTATATTTTAACACATCCCAACTTTTTTTCTCTTTCTAAAAGGCGGTGGTGAGTCTATCCGACTTCAATATGCAAAGCAAGAAACTTCCATTGGGGACAGTATTTGCCATATTCAGTGCATTTTTCTACGCCTCATATCTAGTCTTTCTCCGGAAAAAAGTCGATCACGAGGATAAACTCGATATTCCAATGTTTTTTGGTAACGATAATACATAAATGTCATTTTGTAAATAGGCAAACAATATTTTTTAAAATTAATATATTATTTGGAAAACAATTGAGTCAATGATTTTTACCCTTTCTTGGTTATTTGTTTGTATGCATACAGGTTTTGTAGGATTATTTAACCTTATCATTTTGTGGCCATTATTTTTCGTACTGCACTATACTGAAGTTGAGGTATGTAATGTTTATCGAGTTCAAAAATTTAAAAAAAATAAACTTTCCCAGAAATAACTTTAAATGTAGGGCGACCTATGTACACAAGTAGAAGATTAACTTTATTGCTCATGAGATTCGGGAAGACATGAGTACGTCTTGAATTTTGTTTCATGAAGATGAAGAAATGACGATAAAAAATTGTGTTTACAGGAATTCTGCTGGCCCAGTAAACGACAGTGGTTATTTCTCATCTTCAATGGTATTATCGGTACAGTATTTTCTGAAGTTCTGTGGCTTTGGGGATGTTTCCTTACGTCTTCTTTGATTGCAACACTTGCAATAAGCTTAACTATACCAATGTCAATGATTGCTGACATTGTATTTAAAAGGATTTCATATGGATTACTTTTCTACATGTAAGTTTTTAAGTTTTGTAATTAACTCTCCATGTAGTTGATATTATTTTATAAAAAAAAAATAATAGTTCTACACAGTACAAAGTAGTTTGATGCTAAAAATGGTTTGAAATTTTGTTTCATGCATTAAATTCTTTTAGTGGGACAATTCCGATGCTCTTTTCTTTTTTCGCTGTCAATTTTCTTGCGCACTATGAAAATTGGGATCCCATAATGGATTTTTTCCGAAAATTGCTGATTAATTGCCAAATCACACGAAATTATCAAAGAGTTTTAATTAACGACGATCCCCAAAACGAAAGTTTGATCAATGTAGACGACGAAGATGAAACTGAAAATATTTACCCAACACACAGTCTACACAACGGCCAAGTAGCTCAAACGTGAAAGAGGAAGAAGGTTGAATAATAATAATCAGTAATAAAGTAATACTAGTTACTACGTAATGTAAAATAATGCATAAATATAAAATATATATATATTTAGCACTAAAAGTGAAGAAATTTCACATCACTATAAACTGCAGCGATATATAATATGTGTAAAAGTTACGTTGATTGTGTAGGTACCATAGGGTCTTGTATATTGAACTGTAAAATATATATATATAGAGCATCGTGTCCATCGTTAAGGCCGATAAGTCTATAGTACCCTCAAAATTACAATGCTACACTTCCAAACCGATAGCACAGTGTGGAGAAAGTTCCCATTAGCCATTAACCGGTGTTGAGTAGAGACAGAAAGAAACGAATTCCTATGTGTAGTGTGTGCTTACACACTACACACACGTTTTAAAATGAAGCATTATATTTTAGTGTAACTTTATTTTATTTGAATATTTACCAAGAGTATAATCTTACATGTTGGTTTTCGTTTTTCTCTTGACTAATAATAATACATAAAATAATTATAGTAATAATATTGTACTTGTTAAATTGTTGATGCTGTGTGTGCACATGCACAAAAATATTTGCCTCCAAAAAAGGCGTAATACATTTTAATGTTTACCTTTTAACGTATACAGTAAAGTATCTTTAGTAGTAGTATTTTTTCTATTTTAATAACGTTATAAATTATACTTTTTATGCTGCATACGAAGTACAATAATATGTACTATTGCAGCTTAGTTGCTTATTTTTAAAGAAGATAATAATAAATATAATAGTAATAAAATGCGTATATGAGTACTTTGATTTGAAGACAATGGAAAGAAAAGTAACTATTTAGGTGTGTCGGATCATTAGTCACTATTTCAGGGTGTGCAGTGTAGTTGACAATTGATCACAAAACTTATAAAAAGAAATACAAGTCGATTCAACTTGTTTTCTGCTAGATCTAAAATACTCCATGTGAAAAAAATTACAATGCAATTTATAAAACGTTGCAAACGAGTATTATGCTGTAGCATAATACACAATATTATGAATTCCACAAGACATTTATGATACTGTGTACTGGAGAGAATTCATGACATCCCAATATTATCGAATTTTTGAAAAAAATACTATTTTTATGGGAATTCTATGTACTCACGTCGAAATTTCCAATTAAGTAAAGACGATTGGTCATTCGGGTTGCGTCTTTAGAGGTATCTTCAGAACGAATCTGGAGTTGTTAAAGTATTTGAATCAGGTTTTAAATGTCATAAAGCGATTTATAAATGACAACGATAGTTAAAAGTTGGTAGACATTCGACAGAATTTTATTTTAGTATACTGTCAAGGCCTTGTAACTATTGTATCTGGTATGAACATAGCAACATCATTTAAATTCACTTTTTACAACAATATAGTTGGTTCGGCTCACTAGTCCTTAATGGTTTTAACACCACTTTTTAACTAGTTTTAAATATTTTATGTTTCGAAACAATTTTATTAGTCCTTTGCCGACTCCCCGCACTTGAGTCTTTCTTCCACTTAAAAAAATTAGCTTCATTCTTGATGGTTCCTGAATTGTATATGAAAAATAAAAAAATGTATCTGTTTAAAAATAATGCATTATCGCGATGATTTCTAAAATTTTGTATGATAATGTTTTAAGTAGTTTGATCTCCTTGAATGATAAAGAAAATATACATTGTGAAAAATAAATATTTTAAAGCCTCTCACGAGCACCTATTGCTATGAATAATATCCCACATCCAATGTAAGTAGATTGTAATAGCGTAAAAAAACTATGAATATCTACAATAAATTTATCAAATTACGACATGAATGAAGCCGTAAGACTAAAGCATTCCTTTTGGAATCCCTTTATTATTGAAGCATTATAAATTATAAGCTACATACATATTATGGTATATCTACATTGTATAGTTGAATGATACTTTGAAACATTTGAACTGCCATGTTCATTTGCTGTAATCTTAAACCCATTTTGTACTCTACATTGAGCATACATTCAGTTTTAATCAGTGGTTACATAATATTTCTAGTGTTGGTTAACATATTTTCCTTGTATTGTCAACTATGCATGAGCAAAGAAAAAATACACTTCGAAACGTCAATATGCAAATTTGTAGAGTTCAATGACCGTTTTGCAGTACATTGTATTAAAGTAAAAAATCAGATTTATTTGGTCCATCTGATCTCAAATAATTATAGCAGCTACCCATACTTATGCATAACATACAGTGGACTGATAAAACCGAAAAATTTGGAGAAACCAGCAATTGTTGAGATATCGGGAAAGAATTTAGAAATGGGTCAATTATAGTTACAATTGGATGAAGTTACTCTAAAACATACACCTATTTCTCATGGATTAATAAAAAATGATTTGCCAAGATGAAGAAGCACGTAACTCCACTTTTGTTACCATGGTAACTTAATGCTAACTATACGAAAGTTCAACGCCGAGTTACTCTGCCGAGTGCTTCTTCATCTTGGCAAATCAAATAATGAGCTGGAGCAATATATTTTATATTATAATATTGATCAATAATGACGTTTTGAAGTTTGTGGATAATATTATATTGGCATTTTATTTTTCAATACATGTAGTGTTAACTTACAAAAAACAGGGGGCACGTATAAAACAAATATGTATAAGTATATTTAAAAAGTTGAATCAAGGGAGTGTATCGTAATAATATCAACAATAAATACAAAATAAATATTTTACGGGCGATTATAAATAGTGGCTTCTATAAAGAGAAGGATATAATATATGCATAGGCTGCACGTATAAAAATTTTTTTACTACTACAATATGACCGTTTCAACCTGATTGTGGACAAGGCTGCTGAATAAAGTCCAAGCAAAATCCTCTGAAATGAACAAGAATATTA
This sequence comes from Sminthurinus bimaculatus, assembly GCA_034698285.1. Taxonomy (NCBI): domain Eukaryota; kingdom Metazoa; phylum Arthropoda; class Collembola; order Symphypleona; family Katiannidae; genus Sminthurinus; species Sminthurinus bimaculatus. The sequence goes on from JAQIVE010000105.1 coordinate 10,707, forward strand.
TAGGAGTGTAATTATAACCCTTTTTTAGTTACTAGATCTATAGTTATTAATGTTTGAAAATATACTCATGATTGAGTTGCTCTATTTTTACCGATTCATTTGGTCGGGTGCACGGGGATCAGACATTTCAAAGTCATTAAAATGAATCCTAAGTGAGAATGGACGGCTGAAACCTAATATTCAATGAATTTTATTGTAAAATGTGTTACAGAATGCGATTTTAATAGGTTAGAATTTAGAATATATTGCTAACATTGACAAATCCATTGAAATATCAAGCGAAAAAGCGTTTGTGCATTTCTTACTGTAAACAGGCGCGTGACTGGTCGAACCACTCAGAGATGTAAAACTGCCACCGCAAAGTCTGTCTACACATGCCGACCCGTCTAAGCATTTTGTGAATTTCATATAATTTGATTATTAGTTTTCCAGATTATGATCAGTAAAGTTGTGTTTACGTATACATGTTACAAATTTGGTCGGCACAGATACGTTGCCCGAGTTCTTTAAAGTACCTGTCTGTAACTCTCTGCCAGTATCTGTAGCACAGGAGAGACCAATCCAATCAGAGGGGCACTGCTCAGCCCCAGAGAGCGTCCTTTGTGGCTCCGTTGAATTTTGCGAAGTAGAACTGACGGCAAAGGCTGAAAAAAAAAGTTTCGGGTACCACGGATTTTTACAGTGCCATAGTCCAAAATAGTATACAATAACATCAATTTAAAAGAAGTAATTGTATGAAATAATTGTATGTATAATATACCTTCAGACATTTCAGCCATATCTTTGCACGGAACATAGACTATACCACAAAAGCCTTCCTCGGCTCGGACACACACACTGTACTCTTGACTTGAGAGTTGCATTCCAAACTCCATATTTGTATTCTGTAGTTTTGGATCACCGTAGTTGAAAGATTTGATACGACCACTCATTCCCGTAAAATACTGTAAACAGGAATCCCCTGCTCGATACTGAGCATTACACGGGATTTGAGACACCTTGATTCGCCATTTCCTACCATAACTTTCTCCTGAAGTTACGATATTCATTTTGATATTGGAGGCCGAGGGTCCCGCATCAATGTACACTAAAATATACATTAAAATTAACTCATTTATTACACACGTTAATCCTCACTCATCATTCATCACCATGGATAGTTTGACAGTTCAAAATTGTAAAAGTAATAGGTTTTTGCTTGTCTTTACTATGTTGCCCCGTGTTATCGCCACAAATTAATGGCACCGGTCGACCTCCAGAAACGACAAAAACATCTGACTCGCAGATATGGTCAACGGGCTCTGGCTGAGCAAGTCGGAATTCTTCAAAGTCCAGCCTATTCATTTATTCATAATCCATAATTTTATCCAAATTCGAAAAGCTGATGAAAAAAAAAACCACAACATGAAACAAGCTACACTTGGCTTTTGGAATTTTTTGGCGCTCGTTACCTGTATTGGCAAATATTGGAGTCAACCTTTTGTATCGTCATTGGACACTCGATTCTTTAAAAAACAAGAACATATTATGCAGATAAAACTTAAGTTTTAGTCGTTCAAAAGCTTAACAACACTTATAACGGTTGGAAGAAGTAGCAGGACAAAATCAAGAGTAAACTCACGATCCATCGTATGTTCCAGGCCAGTCAGGATTCATAAAGTAAGTAACATTTTCCTTGGACTCGGTGTTACAAGACTTTTGAAAAACACAACAGACGCCGAATCCGGCCGCGCAAGTTCCACTGGCTGTTCCTCCCAACTGTGAACACTGATTACGGGGATAGCAAGTTCCTAACATAACCCATAAAAAGATAGTGATCAACGTACGTACATATTTCATTAGCCCCCATTCCTAATACTAATGTTCCAGGTGTATTGATTTATTTCTTACCGTTAGCCTCAATGTCAGCTTGGCATGGAGCGTTTTGTAAGCGAATCATCATCAACATGGAAATCACTAAAAAAAATTTGCGAGATAAAAATGTTGTAGACATTAAAAATTGTGAGATTTAAGTATGGTATGTTTGTATATTATTAATTACTATAAAAGTTATTTTCTGACTCACACTTTGACTGCTTGCTAACTTCCTCTTCAACTTGTCCATTTAACAGAGCCAATTGTTCCTTTTGGTCCCTGTCGATACCGAACAGGGTTCCATCACTTATTTTACTCACATTTCTCTGCTTTGACTGCGGCTGCTCACTCAAATTCTCCAAATTTGGAATTACTGCACTCCCATTCACTACTGATAATTCACTAATTTGTATTAATAATGCTAGGAAGATTGACGAGAAAATAGCTAATTGACTAGAGGAACCATTAATAGAAAATTTTCTAAAAAATAAGCTAATATGCTGAGCACTAAACATTTTGGCTGGACATTGGCAAAGAAATTACGCTGCCGGTATTTTTCTCGCCCTTTTTTGCACTATTGTGCTGAATTATAACTAAAAATCACTGAAAAAACTTGCGTGAAAAACTGACAAAGGTGCTAAAGCGAGAGCGGATTTCAGTGTAGCTTTGCACTGGTTGTGTATGGTCTAGGAAGTGAGGAATATGGGCGAATGAACCACGGTATTTTTATATACGCTCTCAATTCCCAAATCCAAATCTCTCCTCCTCTCTCTTTTTTGATTCCCAAATACAAACAAACAAACATATTATCTCTTGAATTTAAGTCTGCCAATCAGAAATTGCAAAGTCATGTCGATGAACTGAAGAGTCGACAGTGACAGCAGCCAAGCCATCCATGATGATGATATTATGGTAAAGTCAAAGCCGGGGAGAACTCATTTCCTTTACATACAATCACAACAATTGACTTGTAATAAAAACTTTATCAACTTTTCATATTATGTTTCATCGTTATTATTATTATTATTATTATCTTTATCCTGTGTGTACTACAACTTCATACAAGCGAGTGTGTGTGCATTGTGCATGTGTGTAAGTACTTGCACACACTCAAACAGTCTATCTATTTTATACACCACATACTCAAAGTCTTAAAGAATATAAATACTTACATGCTTATAAAATATATAAGAGATTGAATGTAAATATATTATACTTCTTGGCCCGCCCGCCTGCCTATGGCCCGACACTGTCTTATTGTTATTATTATGTGATGATAAGGACTACGGTACGTCTTCTGATTGACTGGTCTTCAGATTTACCTTGACATTGTATTAAATCTTGCTGTAGAGTTCCGTTCATGACCATCATCATGCTTTAGTAGGTCACACTACAAAATCAGCGAGTTTATTTTCTTAACAACACCAAAGGAAGAAGAAAGTTTTTTTACTCCTATATCAAATTGAATGAATGAATGAATGAATATATGCAAGTAATGTATTTATAGTATGTGTACAAAGTTTATTTTATGCACAAAGTACTTACTTATACTTACTCTCCTTACAAGTTCGTTGCATATCTATATACTACACATTACATATATGTATACACTGCTAAAGCATACAATGATCGATAAAAACACAGAGAGTATAAATACATATACATAGTTAACAGTGACGACATGTGGAATAAAAGTAAAAACGAATTCAATTATTATTCGTAGCTTGTATCGTAGATAAGATCAGAGATACATATAAATGAATGATTTTATCTCTCTCTCCCTCTCTCCTAGTCCGGAGTCCTCTGCCTTCTTGACATTCAAATACACAGATGAAGAAGCAATTAAAAAGGAAAGGGAGAAAGACGGTTAGTAGTATTCGTTTTGACGTCGTATTTATCCTATGCTTACATACATACATATTACATATACATGAGAGTCTTCAAACCCAAGTCATTAAGTTTTGCTTTCTTAATATGTTCCATACTTGACTTGAACTGACCTATTGACGGTTGACCTCAATAGGTCATACTTATTACTTTATACATAGTTATTACTCACTACTCTACTCTACATACGTACTCAATATACTCCATTATGATTTTGCTCCATATATGATGGGGTACTGAACTACAGGGAGATGCAATGTTAAAGTCTTTCTTTTTTGACCTCTTGTTTAAGCTTTTAGAATGTCTAAGCTTAATACCGAGCACACATTAGTATTTAATATAAAAAAGCGCCAGTGTACTTAAATGTGTACATATTATATATATAATATATACATGCATCTATGTATATTTATGCTAAATTTATTTCAAACAGAATAATATGTGTATTAAGTGTGTCATGCCTGATTATCTTTCTGATTTCATTATACATTTCACCAGGCTTAACAGTGATACTAACAATAACAGACTCTTCTGGCTTTATAATACAAAAGTGTCAACGATGAAATCTGTGTAACAATGTACACTACGCACATAAGTATGTTGCAAAGGGAGAATACGAGTACAAAGAGCTTTCAGGTGGGATGAAAAATCTCTAAAATCAATCGCGAGTTGTAATTTGTAGTATTTTAATTCTCTTGAGAGCTAACATGTCAACTTGTACGGACGAGTATACTTATATACCTTATACACATACTACATACAATGATTTCAACCTTATTGCCGATTCATTGATTCTGTCTGATATAAATAGCTATAGACAAACAAAGAATATCAGTAGGTATCTAGATTAGCATGGTTACTTCCCACTTCCCATAACATAACTCTGGGGTCAATGTATCATACAATAAAATGTACAAAGGACAAATATTTACAACTACAAACTTACGCATGCAGACTTTAAAATTTTAAGTTTGTCTCGCTATTTCTTTGTTTCCGTTGTGTCATAAAACGTAAAAATTCGAATACCGGTAATGTCGAAATGGGAGCACTTCATTGTTTTTTCTTCCCTTTATGAGGAAATACAGTGCGTTTAAATATTACTGTTTGGAACACACAGTAATAATGCAATGTACTGCGTGAATTTTTATAGTTCCTTTTTTTCCTATAAGTATAATTTGACAGTGGATTTTACCTAAATTAGGAATACGTACGGCCGTATAGGAAAAAGTTACTGCATACTTTTATGTAGCAAATACATTATAGCATGTCTACTATTTAATTATATTGTAAGTATGTATGAGTAACCACTCAGTCAAAAACTCTTTCTTTAAAACTTCTTTCAGTTTTCAAATTTTCGAGAAAATTTGAAAACTGAAACAAGCTGTATAGAAAGAGATTTTAACTTTGAAGTGACTCAGTTCAAGTGAGTGGTTATTTTTGATGCTTTAAGTACATTCATGTAAAAAAAAGTTTCTTCCACTGTGCTTTTTGAATAAATTATTAGTTTAATTAAATAAATTTTAATTCACAATCATAACACAATACAATAACGATAGTTTTACAACTCATGGTATGTCATTGCTTGCATTAAGAAATAATTTATGGGTCCTTTCTTCCTCACACTTTTTTTCACACAACAGTCAACAAAAACAATAAAACTAATTCAACAGCAATATAAATTAAAAGTTTGATCAACGGCACACTACAAAACCAGTTTGAAAAATGCGTATTAATTTTAAGTATTCTAATATCATATAAAAGCACTTATGGTTTAATAGAAACGGAGAGGAGACGCAGGGTAAGAGGATTGTCTGGAACTAAATTCATTGGGAAGAACTGGATAGTCGTTTCCAGCACCATAGCTAAGAGGAGCTGAGTAGTCACTGGCACCATAGTTATTCACAGTAACTGGAGCCTGATACTCACTTGGTCCATAGTTATTGGCAGGTTGAGCCACTCTGTAGTCATTTCCGTTTTCATATCCTTGGTTCTCGTATGGGGCATCAACTGCATAACCAAAGTCAACTGGTGGGATCTGTTGTGGTGGTTGCTCATAGTCGAAGGGGACGCTCATGGGCTCATATCGAATTTGATGGTAGCTCCGGAATCCAAAATTTGGGTTGATTTCAAAGGATGGTTCCTTCTTCTTCTCCTTGCCCATGAACATGCTGCTGAAGGATCGGTCTTGCATTGGAGTCTGCACATTTGACTCGGAATTGGAATTGGAGGGCATTCCCATGACGGCAAGGCATCCTAAGCTCAGGAGCTGTATTACACAAAGAAAAAAAGATGGAAAAAAATCCTTTAGAATAAAATTTTCACAAATTTTTATTTTACACGTAAAAATTAAGATGCTTCACAAATAACAGTGGTAGTAGGAGTCACAAAAGTCCTTACCACGCAAACAGCTGAAGTCCGCATATTTTCTTAAGATTTTGATGAAGAACGAGGATGAAAAGATAGAAAGAAGAGGAGTAACACGGTCTACTCTGTCCTGATGCTGGATCTGTACTGCTGAAGATTCCGAACAATCCGAGACTTAAATTGCAACTGAAGTCAAACCACAGATTGCTGGAGAAATAAAGGAAGCTTGAACAAGGATGTGAATAAAGTTTGTGTTGATCAGTTGACCCAAATGTATGTTGCTTTATATACTCGAGCTTCCCTTCACAATTTCTCCATGTGGACATTATTTAAAGGGGACCCAATGATTGTTGGAATTCTCTCTCCAGGCCCTGCGCCCTTTAAACCTGCGCACAGGGAAAAGGGAGCTGGAGGCTAAAAGGTAGCCTGATACTCAGTCTCTATGGGGTTAATCCTAAGGGCTGTGTAATTGTATAATTATGAACGATTTCTTTTTTGCCTTTTGCTTCTCCACCAAATATTTTCATCAGCATAATAACTGCTCTGCTTATGTATATACAAATAATTATAATTTCATCAAAAAAGAGAGAGTCAAAAGCATGTGATTTTGAATTTTGATTTGGGTTTCAATTTCAGAATTGTGAAAGAGAAAGTTACGAGACACATCATAATGTAACTCAAACATTCATAGTTATGCATGTATGCGACAATGTTTAGTTTATTATTATGCATTCTACATATACATTCATACAAAATACAGTACAACTGGAGCTTCTTTATTTACTTTAGTCTATGTAAATAGTATGTGAGAGTAAATACCTAGTGAGTATTGTTCATATCAGCTGTGGCTGGAAAGAAAAAAGGATTGTCAATCCCTTTTATTTTTGAGGTCTAGACCTTTTGATAATGAGCTATGAGTACATATACGTTATGAACACGCACGATTTTTGTCATAAACTGGACACACAATTTCCCTCTCATTTGCCATTGTAACGAAATTAAAAGTTACTTGGCTAATTGTTAAGCTTCTTATTGTGTAAGTACGTTTTGAACCAGTCATAGAAGTTCATTCAGAGCATTTTAATGCTTTTAAGCACACGCTGGCTTTAATTAGTTTTTAAATTACATAATACATAAGAATCAAGAAAGGGGGATTTCCATGTATTCCCTTTAAACTGTCCAAAATCTAAAATTTAGTTACTATTACTGCTGTTCCTAAGGGTTTTATTAAGCGGATGTGAAAACTACAGTGTATTAAGAGGACTATTGACTACATCGATGATTGGTGACATTTGGGTTACAAATACAAAAGTGAATTTAGTTCAAGGCTATCGCTACATTATCTTAGACAGATATCATTTTCTAATTTCTAATACACTTTATAGGGTATGTGTACAGTGCACAGTATTATAGATATAGAATATAGATACATAGTGATATTACAAAGTCGTGAGTGATATCTTTTACGTATGTACAATGTACATCATACTGTATACAGATACAGATCTATTTAGCTGCGTATATTCACTATAATTACCATATTTATTGGGAGTCTTTCTATGTAAAGTCATCAAAGAATACCCATAAAATATGAAGAAGTTGTTTAGTCGAAAGACGAATGGAGTGTGAAGTAAAGTTGTTAATTGTAGTAGCAAACAAAAGAAGGGATACATGTATGGGCATGTATGCAACATATTACTTATGTGCAAAAATACGTGTAGTACAATGAAATTACATCGGTATTTCTGATATTAGGATTAGGAATGATTGAAATAAAAAGTTTTATGTAGGAAATTATATATGCATATAGGAATTGACAAAAAAGATACAAAGGATTTTTTACGAGGCTTATTTTGCTATGCTAATTTTCATCGCATTCTCACTTTTTCTTCTTTCAAGTAAAGTCAAGAATCAAGGTGAATGAATGAAATGGCCCCTCTTCAATCTGTACTTTGTATAAATATGTACGTATGGGCATGATAATCAAAGAAAGGGAGAATGGATAGAAGAATAATGATGGCACTTCACTGTTCGTGATGATGACCAATTTATATATTTATGGCGTTTTTGTCTTTGACCTATAGATCCCTGCCTATAGCGATGTAATATGATGAGCTTTCTTCGTGTAACTATTATTTGTCTTCAACAATCGTAAATCGCAACTATCTATTACGCTGTGAATTATGATGTTATGTTATGATGGACAATCACTTTGTTTTTTTACTCATTTTACACATTGTCGAGATGATTGCAAATTTTAATTGTATTATATGTTATTAGCTATTATCAGTACTCTTATTCTTCATGTTTTATATTTTGCTTCTGGTGGTAGCATCATTCGTCATATACATATGTTTCTTACTTATGTATGCTCATGCTCATGTTACCGTTATTTCTTGACTTACGCTGTTGAAAATGAAATACAACACAACGTAAACATCACAAATATGTGTGAAATGAAAAAGACAAAGAATTTTTACTTTTTTCTTTTCAATAAATGGTTAAATGCATTTTGCCCGTTTTTTGCTTCATTTTCCATAAAATCTTACCTTCAAAATGAAACAAAGTGCTCTTATGATTTCTTCCTTCTCGTAAAACGTTGTAGATACTTACTAACATTGAATACTCTATCTCAAAGCCCAGATGCTTTTTTGCATCAATTACTCGCTTTTTTTGCACCACGTGCCGACAAAAACGCATGCCAAAATATCAGGAAATTAAGAGCAATCCTGGTTTTTTCAGTGCTTGCTATATGAATCTATTTGGCGAGGTAGAAGACGTATTAAATATATTACTTTATAGGCATGAGCACTTTAAAAAACCTGGAATTTAACACAATGAAAGAAAAAGATGCTGATCTGTTATGTTGCAAATTATTGGCTTATATCTCTCTTATCTTCCTTGAAATGTTCGTCGTGTACAGAAACTGGTCAAAAATATTGAATACATTTTTTGAAGAAAAACTTCTCCTTTCTGATTACTTAATTACAGACGGGGATATGATGTGCATATTAGCGCCTTCAGCTTTCAGCACAGACGTCTGTCACAGTGAACATTAATGATGATGGAGCAAAACAATATTGAAATGTAAGGAAAAAGGATGACAATGAAACTGCCTTATACTGTATACATATACTGGCAGCTTATATTATGGACAAGTCGTGTTGCGTTTTGTGTGAGTAAATAAATTGGCAATGAAAAACGCACCACGTGCTTACTGCCTATAGTAACTGCATATTACATATATATGTATGCCGTATGTTTGTAGACAATAATACATGTAGGTATATCTTGGGATTTCTTATCAGTATAGTACATATATATGTGCGACGCACAATACATAATGACAGTAACATGACAGACGTGCTTTTATATAAATGCATGTTTTACTTTTTATTGGTAACTATAGTACAAAAACAGCAACAAGAAGGTTATTGAAATGTGATTGATTTTACGAGCCCTGTGAATTTTATTTGAAATAAAATTGTGCAATTTATTATTTTTATATTGTCATTTTTCTTAATGGATTTCCATTTACAAATTCGTAGATGCTTTGTTCCGTTTTTCCTTGTGCGTCTGTTTATGTCTCTTCACTACATCACATTATTCATTAATGGGAAGGATGAGCAAAGTTTAGCATAAAATCTTTGTTTATTTCTTCACCATTCACTATCTTACATAAGTAGGAACCAAAGTACTGTGTATGTGCATATTTTGCATTCGTTATATGTTTACTACCGCGATGACCGTTCACGCTTCTTTTGATGAATGTTCTTTTATATTCTATGTAGCTGCGTATAATATACACATATATGTTATGGAATCTCCTTTTCCTAATTTACAAAAAACAACAACAACAACAATAAGATCCTTTAAAACGTCCATGCCAAAATGTCATAATTCATTCTGTGTCCTTTTCTTATCTTTAATGAAATACACCAGACGTTATGTGAGAACGTAAGAAAAATGTACATATTACACATGAACATACAACATTCTTCTTCTGCCTGTGAGCCTTAACTGATACCAAGGGTAAAATAAAAATTGTGTGCATACTAAATACCCTAAAGCAGTTTGTTCCTAATATGTATGTATATAGTATACTATGGCAGGGTGTACTGTTTATGTGTATAACTGCAGTCTGTAAGAATTTCATACACATAAAATATTTACACACACACACACGTATCTTTAACTGCGCAAATACTAATTGATAAGTTGGGGATAGCGAAATCCTCGTGTATTTTTTCATGACATTCGTCTTTCTTATGGCGGATCTATCAAGTCGTTAGTAGTATTTTGTTGACTTCAAAGTTCACACACCTGAGTTAATGTCTTACATTTCAAAACATAAAAAGCTTTCAATAATACTGTAAGAAGATTTAATACGCATCTTTTGATTTGCAACTCCAGAGAATGTCTTGTGTTGATAGCTTGACGTAAAAAAAGATGTTCTATCACTTATTAAACGTATAGATGCGGGGATCACGACAAATATGTGTTGTTAAAAAGTGCTAAAATATTTACATTCGTTATAACGTTAAAATATTGTAAAAATATCCAAGAAAAATAAAAATGGTTCAGACGGAGAAAAAACGTAAATAACAAAAGCACATGAGAATTACATATATAGTATATTATGATGCTTTTATACCCGTACATATACAGCTGTTGTAATTTGTTGTTACTGTGATTATGATGACATATGAAGATTTTATAGTTTACATTATTTTAGTTCTTCATAATGATGTTGTTGTCTATACTTACACTCAAACTCGATTCGACTTGTAGGTAAATATGTGGTCTAAATAAATCAGAAATCAGTACACATTACACATGTACCGACTTACTATGTACTGTTACTATTCATGCATGTGCAGCATGCAGTTGTACGTATCATTTCTCAAGATGGACATTATGATTTCAAGATTTAGATGAAACTGAAAGCCCTTCTCTTATTATATAATGATATACATAGGACAATAACTAATATACACGTATCTATAAGACGTACATATTCTTCACTTTAACTGGTGGGATATACTTTTTATTATTGTCTATACACACACAAAACACACAAAGTAGTATAATCATTAAAGTCTCGATGCTAGTAAGTTAGACATTAAATGAGCTGAGCCAAGATTCCAAGCAAAACAAATTGCTGAAAATGAAACGGAATTATGACATGATATAGATATAACGGTATGATGAAAGGGAAGACAGAGAACAGAGTGAATGTGTGTGTGGCCGTCAAGCCTGCATTACTTCATGGTAAATACCTACAGATGATCGAAGACGACTCATGTTCGCATTTACATGCATGTGTGTACTAGATGTGTAGCTTTTTTCACATGTACAATATATCTTAAAGTACGCCACAATCAACTAGCTGTAAGCTATATATTTTACATACAATGATAATTAAGATTGACTTAACTTTTGGTTGACAGGGGGATTTTATAAAAAAATCTGCAGCCTGAGTACATATAGTATATATGTATACACTATATATATACAAATAAATTGCATAAAAAACTATGATACTTCTGTGAATAAGTAAACTGAAAGTTGTATAAAAAATACAGGACGTTTTTTAAAGTAAAAAAACAAATGACAATGGCAATGTCCATGCGATTAAAATTTATAGTTTATAGCCTGTGTAACTGTCAAAAACAGTATGTCATGATGAATCTTTAGCACACACACATCTTATCTAACATTATAATTGTTTAGCAGGTATACATATTATGTTTGTAGCTATAGTTACTCAAGGAAATTATGATTACCGTGATGCATCATGCACATTATAAGTGTATCTATAGACACGGAGAGCTTTATCGAAAATTTGACAGAGAATACCTGTTGTTTATCATACCATTTAATACTATTTTATGATCATATCTCTTTACCATCTACAATTTACTAACATGTATGCATCTGCTATTAACCACATAGAAATTATTATACGTCATATTACATGTTCTTATTCTTTTAATTGTAAAAAAGGATGGGTTTTATTTTGTTTTGCTTTTCTCCGCTATATGCTATAATTTTGTACAAAGGGTTGCTCGATGGTTATTTAACCAGTGTCTGCTGTCGCATTCTTTTCTTATGATTAGTGATTAGTTGTTGCAAGCTAAAAAAAATAACGGTTGGAAGCATGGAACTCGTGACTATATTATATATACATGAGCAAAAAATTACGGTATAAATTGAAAACACTGAAAAGTTGTATAAGTTCTAAAAATAACTGAACCTATTTTACATATCTATCAAGATATTGACCTGTAAATAAAAATAATATTTTAATGTCTCTAGAACAGATGAAAAGAGCTAAATGGAAAAAAGTCATCTTTCTTGAAACTTTTGCCTCCAAGAGCCGTTTTTCGATTGAGAAAGGCCTTACATACAATCAAATACTTTTTGAAATTCAAAATTCAATCTATTCGATTAGTAGATTATTTTTCGTTGTGCGACTCTGGAATATATATAAGTGATGAAAAAGCTTGTCTGAAAGTGAGAAATAGCAATTTAACAACCTCTGTATATTATATATATGGGGTCCTTGACTAGTTTTTCTCTGTTCAACCGTGAGCTTTCATTCATCGATATATGGCACATGAACACTTCATACCGTCATTATGAGTATGATTAGTGCCTTATTAATAATATCATTATTACTTTTAATTTCCAGCCTTCTTCTTCTTCTCCTTCTTTTCTGATGACCGATGTGTCCATGTTAAATGTCAAATTTTAAATACAAACAGTAATATGCACAAAATGCACAGGTTCATCCCCAATGACCACCATATCAGATTAGTTATACTTTTTTGTGTACAAGATTTGTAACTCTGTAGTAAACACGTAAAACTCGTATAGTACAGAGATTATATCCATTATGTACGTATCGAAAATCATAAAATTGTGGTTATTTTGTACACACACAGATGGGTATAGAATATATTATATGTAGAAGTACATAGATGTATTACGCGAGCAGATTTGATCATGATAAAAAGTAAACGTAGATATAAAATAAATAAATATCATGTCGTGTGAACTCTACGACCCATTGAAACTCCTACACTATAAACATATATCTGAATAGGTATGCAGTATGCAAAGTGCGAATACGAGGCAAACAACGTGTGTGAGTTTACAATAACTACAAACAATATTTTGTACACAAACATTCACAAGCATGTATTATTTTTCATATCTCTTGTATTTCTATAATTGAAATTCTCTCATTGAACAATCTCCTTGTGTATCTTTCATTTTTATATTAAAAATCCATGTATATATGCAGATTTTTATGTTTTCAAGTGTAAACTCTCACATGTTTATATGATAAGAAGTTTTTTCCAAGAAGATATGAAAAAAGTAAGAGTTTACAGTTAATAACAGTGGCACATGCATAATACATATATATATGGGATATACATACACACTACACACACACCGTGTGCAATATTATACAATTTCATCGTCTTAATTTCTGATTTGCATAATAACTTCATATATATAAACTGCATGCTTTTTGCTTTTGTAGTTTTGTACATAAAAAGATACACATATTAAATATATTATGCATGTACCGCCGTAATCGTACAACTTTTAGTTTTTTTTTCTGCAAAAGACAAGGGACTAATATATATAGATGAATGGATGAAGTACCTAGATAGACAGATAATAGTTATTGAATAGGCTTAAGTACTGGTAAATGGGGGATACTGTCCAATATAAAGTTCACATCTATATATTATTTTTTATATGCTATAAAGAAAGGGACAGGGCTAAATTCTGATGATTCCTCAAACGAATCAAGAAGTAAAGTAATGATGATGATGAACAAGGGAAAAGAAGGAGAAAAAAATGGACAATTACAAGCCCATTTGTTACGTGTAATTTTTTCTTCTTCTTCTTCTTGTTTCATCGTCCTGCTGTATTAATTTAGAACAAGAGAATCAGGGAAATTAACATCGAGAGGTTCAAAATGCTCAAACAATCATCGATCCTCAAGGTAAGTGTCTTCACGTAAATATTATGTACTTTTTTTACCAAGGGAATCTTCTTTTTCCCACTCAAGCTTTATATAACTGAGCTTAATTTGACTCTGGTCATCAGTCTCCAAACGCAGTTACTTGTCGTCTCTTCGTCTTCTTCTTCTTCAGTGCTTCGTCCTAGTCTTTGTCTATCTTGTCTGCTTCTTCTACAGTACTGTGAACTTTTCCCCAAAAATTTAACTTATTTCCACTAATTTGAAGTCGTAAAAGATCACCGTATCCTGTCCACTATTTCATAATGAAGATTACTGTAAGTGAAGAGTTTGAATTTTGAAGAAAATTTTGATTTTTATTTCTTTTGTGTTTTGTGTGAAATTATAATGCTGCGGACTGCGGATTGTGCCAAAAAACGTTGGATATTTATCTACACATACATATACACGCAGTTGTGATTTTACGCAAGACTCACTTCGAAGCATAGTGCATAGTGCTATGAGAGAAGTTTTCGTAAATTTTGACTCTAAAGACTGAAGTTTTGATTTCCTTTTTTTAAATTGTTGTTTCAGTTGTTATTAGCAGTGGTTCTCGCAGTTGCAGTTATTGTAGCTGATGCAGGTTTGTTCTCCAGGAGGAGACGAGGAGGTGGTGGTGGTGGTGGATGGGGCCGACCACAAAGACAAAGACAATCCGGATGGTCAGTTTCCCTTGGTAGCGGTGGCTCTCAAGGAGGTGGCTGGGGACGACCACAAAGACAAAGCTCTGGGTAAACCGGGTTTTATCTATTTTTTGGAGGGGAGGGAAATCGTTTTGATAAGTTACAGATTCATATTTTCAGCCTTTTACGAGACCAATTTTATCTTTAACATAATAATTTTGATTAAACTAACTTTTCACAGATGGCAAGTAGCCCAACCCGCCGGAAACGGTTGGGGTCAGCGATCAGCTCGTCAATCATCTGGATGGCAAACTGGTGCTGCTCCTGCTGGATGGCAAAGTACATTTAATTGCAACTTTATTCCTCGTACTGTAGCCAAATTTAAAGTTTTTCTGCAAATCCGAATTCTCAATTTTTTATTTTGTACATTTTAAGCCGGAGCTCAACGATCCTCTGGATGGCAAGTAGCTGCTGCCCCTCAATCTTCTGGATGGCAAACAGGCCGAAGCTCAGGAGGACAAGGATGGGGTAATAGCCAACGATCATCCTCCTCTGGATGGCAAACTGCCGCTGCTCCACAATCTTCTGGATGGCAAACAACCCGTAGCACCGGATGGCTTCCAGGTCCAGGGCCAGTCGCACAATCCTCAGGATGGCAAAGTATGCATATACTTGTTGTTATACTTTAACCTTTTACTGAATTCATAGTTCATAGTGGCGAAATTTATTCATTTGATTGTAATATATTTTGTGTATCACGTGTAATTTTTAGCTGGAGCTCAACGATCATCTGGATGGCAAACGGCTGCTGCTCCACAATCTTCCGGATGGCAAGTATCTGCTGCCCCTCAATCTTCTGGGTGGCAAACAGTCCGAAGCTCTGGAGGAAACGGTTGGGGTCAATAAGTGATTTTTGTGGATTATAACTAGAAAGATGCAAACCAAAGCTCAATGTATATAATTAAAGACCAGTATATAATATAATATTTAATCAACAATTTCTCTTCCCTATCCTCAAATCCACTTATACTCCAAAAATATTTAATGTTTCATTGGAATTTCGAGTAGAAAGGGCAATATACGAATATACCAAGCAATACAATACTATGGTGTATTACGATTTTTCTTCTGTCATTCCTTTTCAGTATGTAGTGACAGTTAACGGCAAGTTATTTAATTTCTCAAGTTTTTTATCCCCCCCCCCCCAACTTTGTTTCATTGTTAATGTCGAACTCGAAACAATAGTCAAACATATGTATTATATTTGCAATTTACCAAGATATTTTACAATAAACTCAACCTCAAAGTCAATGCATTGTTGAATTTTACTAATTTTAATGTTTTAAGTTTAACATGGAGCACAGTCCATGTAATTCACCGTCAGAAATCAGAAACACACTTCATGCGCCCAAGCTGCAAGCATCTAAAATCTGAAACCATGTATAATATTGATATGAAATGCATTTAACAGCATTAACCTTTAACCAATCAGAGATTAAAATCTCCGTAATCTCTGTACAAGTAAAACATACCTGTTTCTCGAATTGATGTGGTGTGTGGTCAGAGTCGATGGCCAAAATCACTAATCAACCGCCATGATGCAACGGATTTTGCATGTATATAGTAACCCTATAGGTAACAACAAATTAACTTTTAATTTTAGTCTCTTGAGATGTTGGAAGATAAAATAGAACGAATTATATGCTTTCAGTCTTGTGAGTTCTGTAATGACGACCGAATTCGGAATCAGTGTCCTGATCTGGAAGTTTTTTGTCTGAGATTTTCGGCCCACAGGCTGATTATGAAAGGAAACGGTACAAGAGAACATTTAAAAATAATTGAATCAAAAAATGTAGGCAAATTGTCATTCCACTCCTAAAACCGAATTCCTTAAAATTTCATTTTCATACTTACAGTCAACAGTCCGTATTTGAGGGGAGAGAGATGAGATGTTTTTCTAGTTTTTACGCCGTATTTTGTATTTTACAACACGTACTATAAGTACTCTGAATTTATTGCATAAAATTACAGTCAAGGATGGAACCAGATATTAAATTGTGAACATATTCTATAAATTACTTACATGATGCATAAAACTTAAATACAGGTAAAAGTAACTGAAAGTAAAATATCTAGTATCTAGTATCTACTTTAACAACAAAGGTCGTTTTTCTGTTGCTGTCATAGATGAAAAAAAATTTCTAAACCGGGAAAAATTTGAAAACACAAAACAGTTGTTTTTTCGGTTTCACAGTTCACAGTGTAGACAGGTCCAGAAGGAGACTCGAAACCCCGATTTAATCTGTGTTCGGTTTTTTTAACCATGCGAGGGCTCAAAACTCAAAATTTAAGAGACAAGAACAAAGAATGACTAGACAAAAAATATTTATCAATTAATTTTTAATTTCGAATCCAGTTTTAAGTTGTGTGAATTTGAAGCTTTTACATTTGGCAACTTTAGTCAGACAAACTTGTGACTTGTGACTTGTGACTGTAATTGAATCCGGAACGACGCATCAAAAGGGTGTATATATGGTGTAATAATGTAAGTACCGTTTTAAATTTGTAATACTTTCAATTTTTTAACTTCATCTTATATTATACTTTATACTCACATACTTTATAGTTGACTTGTGCTTTGTGCTTACAAATTGTCATTTTCCCTGCTCAATAGATATGACATATGTATATAATATGCATATTCTTTGTTCAATAATATTATGATGTAATTAACATGTGTATTAAGTATACAAGTAGTAAATATATTTAAAAATAGCCATAAAAGATGATAATAATAATAATTGTTTAATTATTGTTAACTTCAGTTGCAGCTTAGAGACACTCCTAGTGAAGAAAACAAGATGGAAAAGGAAGAACAAGAAACTGTTGAGTGTAAAATTGTCGCAGTATTCAGTAGTGGCTTTGTCCTCATTAAATACTTGAATCAAGCTAAACTAAGTCGTGATTTTGAAGTTTGCAAATTGATCAAATTACAATTTTTTAATAATACTGAAGCCCTACAACAACTATCTAAAATGTATTCGTGGATTAAAAACGAAAAATATACTGTAAAATTTCTTACAAACCCAGAAAAAAGTGTGAATATACCCCCAGTAGTTCACCTGTTTCAAGAATATGCACATGGCTTGGTTGATATAAACCTTCGGATTCGAAATAACATTCATAGTATGATTAAGTCAGAAATCAAATTTTTTCAAAAACCTCAGCCATTCAAGTTTCTGAGATGTGATGAAATGGGTAATTTTTATTTCCAAGTACAAACCTGTGTTACTGACAAGTTACTTAATTTTGTGAACGATTGTCCAAAGTTTGCTTGTGAGACTGTAGACTCACTGGAAAGTATTTCTGCCTTGTCTGAAACTTTTCTGGCTCCTTACTCTCCATCGGGTTCAGATGCAAATACAACTCTTCAGCGTATGAAAATTGTCAGAGTAATGCGTCAAACGAAAACTGTTGATGTTGAATTTATTGACTTTAAAGAATTTCAAAATATCAAAATCGAGAATATTTTTAATGCCAGCAAAGTTGATGCTAGTTTTGCTTACCTGCCATCAATTTGTATTCTTGGACATTTGGCCAACATTGTTTGTGTTCATGTGGGAAAAACAACGCGTTTAATTAAAAATGATATAGTTCAAGTGAAACTAGCCGATGATTATTATCCTGAACATTTCCATGGTGTTGTACACGAAGCTACTGAAGAAGTTCCAGAAATTACTGTATGGTACATTGATTCTAATAATTCGTTGGTGGAACTTGGTCCGGAATTGGTTAAACGTGGGGATGCCGTTCCTGAAAAACCAACAGAATGTGATACAAAGTTTAGACATATAAAGCTAAAGGTAAATTGAAACGTATTATTATTGCTTAATAAAGAACGCACTATAATATTAATTAAAATTATACCAAATCGAGTTATTGATACGATATAGCTCTCTTTCACAAATATAAAATAATAATATAGTTTATAAATTATTACGAATTTCTAATTCCTAAATAGTAAATTGTGTAACTATTACAATTTAGAACTAACACACATTTAAAATTTTTCTAGAACACAGGTACTACGGAGACACTCCCTTCTTCATAACTATTACTGTATAAAATCCGGCGAATGTCAAGAAGAAAACCTTCAACAAACCGTCTCTCATCGACTAGTAAGAAGAATTGTATAATAATCATCGTTACTACTACTTTATGTTATAATATTTGCATTAAATTTATCATGCATCAGTTTAACATTTATGGACATGCACAACGAATAAACGATACGACTGTATAGGTGCATAATATTTAATTTAACAAATCAACTATGTTTAGTTTAGCCTACATATGTATTATATAATTCGCAAGTCGTAAATACGATTTGCGACTCTACTAAATTCTTATGAAAATGTAAGAATTTGATTTTTAGCTGTATGATAATATATATTATAATACTTTTATATAAACTGTATAATATATTACCTATACAGTGTGTAAATTCAATAGGCGGAATGCTTAATAACTATTACAAGTGGAATTGAAACTGAATACTGAAAATTGAAAAGTTGTGAAAGTCTGTGCCACAGAAGAAATAAATGGGATGCAATGAAAACAATAATTGAACAAGATTATGTTTTTTTATAGTGCACGTATTAAACGGAAAGATTTATTGTACCAAACCGCGGTTTTGACATAACAAATTGCCGAATAAGAAGGATGATCTTGGATCATTTTAAAATACAAAGAAAGTTTTTTTGAGTTGAGTGGAAGGTTTTACGAAGAAAGTTGTTCATTATGTATATATGTGTATAAGTGTATGCATTTGTATGTTTCTTTGTGTATTATATGTAGGTGTTGACATCGTTAATCAGGCGTTTGTAAACTTGGCAAATTGTTGTAGATTAACCGTAGTAAACTCCAGAGTATGGGTAGTATCCGTTAGAATAGGCATAGCTAGAGTAGGCTGGGTAAACTCCGGCAGAGTAAACTGATGGGTAAGCTCCGTATCCGTATAAAAGTTGGCTGGCGGTTTGGAGGTCTCCTTTTGGGGCAGGTCCGACAGGGGCAGGTGGGGCCGCGAAGACGGCGACGACGGCGAGGGCAAGAACAACCTGGAGGAATCAAAAATATTGAATTTTAATTTATTCACAATTTCACAATTTCATGTAAAATACCAAAGTTTTTGAGCTACACAAAGCCTTCTCGTAAATACAAGCTTATGTATTACATCATATTGTACAGTGGAAATTTATGTTTCAAAAACGTTGGTGACAGTTGTATGTACAATAAGAATAACATTAGAGTCGGCAAACTACAATTAGAATTAGCAGAGAAAGGGGTTATAGAAGAAAATAAGTTCAGTAGGTCGAACTCAATTTTACAGGAAATCAGTACTATTGATAATACAAAATTTTGAAACTTACCAAGTACTTGAACATGTTGAAGGTTTTGTTTTGAGTTAAAACTCGGGAGTGAGTAGAGAGCTTGAAGTTGAGTTTAAGAACTGCTTCGGTGTGCAAACCAAAATTCTGTAATATCGAAAACAGATTTGCGCTTGGTATTTATACTCCTTTCCAGGATTTTTTTCACTCTTTTCTTAAAGAAGATGAAAAGCGTGTGTTTAAGTGTGTACGTGGTGTGAGTACATATCACGACCTTGGTCTTCCGATTCTATTAACCAACAATTTTTTGCCCGAACTGAAAGCAGCATTCGTATCTTATTTGTTGCTCAGTTCATACATGGATAAAAGGATGCGTCTCATCATGCTTATATTATTCGAACCACAACCTGTCCTATATAAAATATATTTTATGCATACATAGCTCAATGTACGCATACGTCTATATTATGTGAATTCTAATATCGAAGTCGATATTATTATTATTCTGTAATTTGTGAATCACAAATTTGGTAAGTAATCTTAATGTAGCTCAAGACTATTTTGGTCGTATGTACTATTTGGCAGGTACCTGTATTTACAACTAAAACTACATGCATATTTACCATCCTGCCACGCTATTTGTGCATATATGTAGTTATATAATGTCTGTCAAAAATTATAACATAAATATTTCAAGGGATAGTGAAATTATAGCATGTTTGGTATTCATATAATATACATTTACAACTTCGACCTAAGTTTTTGAAAAACCTTATTATTATTATTATGAGCATCATTTAAAAAACTGCTGGATTTATGTGTCATATTTTTAAACATCATGTACATTACAGCAGTACACATAAAACCTTTTACTTTTCTCAGCTGTTTTAATGAAAGGACTGCGACATACGAGATAGAAAATAGAAGTGTAAGAAGTATGGCTTAGCAGTTTTGAGGTTATTATAAATATTTAATACCATTTATGTTATATGACTTTTTGCCAGCATGCATAGATGCCGGTTATACCGGCTTTTTGTTGCTTAGCATTTATGTGCTACCAGTAAATATAGACTCTGGGCAGGTAGGTATTTAATTATTGAGGTTTGCATTACACTACTCGTCTTGTGGTCTAGTCCATCTAAAACAAGGTTTATTAGCAACCCTCAAAAGCAAAGATTGCTCTGTGAGCTGAAAAAAAAGCTTTACTATTGTAATATTTACTTACTCATTACGTTTGATGTTTATAAAAAGTATTTGCACATATATCCGGTAAACGATAAATCAAATATAAAGTAAAAAATAAAAGTAAGAAAAGAGACAGTTTTTATGACTAGAGATCATAAACATATATATATTAATATCTATGTAGTACCTACCTATATATTTTACATACTCAGCGAATACGGTAACGTTCATTTACGACCTTTTCAAGTGCTCTCTCACATTTCTATTAGATGTCTATTTGCCTTTTCGTGCTTGTACAACGAATTTAAATGTGGTTATTAGAAATATATATAGTACGCAATGATCTCAGGTATTATAAAAGTAAATGATTGTTTATTAACGGTTAACCTGTAAACATTATGCGTCTCAGAAGCATGTGTAATGTGTATTTAAGCCGGATTCTGTAGCTGGAATATGTAGAAAGTGCGTTTATCATCTATGGATTTTTGAAAAGTGACAAATTACATGACATAATATATACTTTTGCTACTTTGACTGTAAAATTGTGTTCAGGAAAAAGGTATGCAAGCTACAGATTTCCGTTGAAATGTATAAATACGCGTGTAATGATAAATGAATTTATATAGTATATAATGTAATGTATGTATTATCTTTACTTCACAGGCATGACTTTTAAAAGTAGTACAATATATGGTACACTGTGACTGTGGTTCACATTATGTGATGCTTTTTTATTAGACTATAACTAAAACTTTCACTAGAAAATCCACATTGTCCTTCTTCCCACAAAAACAAGTGGAGTAAAAATTAAGATGATATACACACCCAAAAATTATGTCAGCACATGATGGGAAGATATTCCTGAATTTGAAAATTATTAGCCGCATCTTTAGAAAAGGTAACGATACCAAATACAATACGAAAGTGAACTTTTTCGGGATTAGTCAAGGGCATGGATATGATAAATAGAATGTACATACTAAATATGTATAAATCTCTATACAATATAGCGAAAAAGCCCACACCCTGCCTTAAAGGCATTTTCTATACAATAAATCCAGGATCAAAAAGAGAGATGCAAGTATAAAACTTCAACCCAATTGCATGGCGTTTACTTGAAGAGTATAAATCCGCCTTTTACCTGTGGTTCATCTTGTATCATCTTTTACCCCATATAATGTATCAAATCTGTATCATATATATTAAATGCAACTTGCGAAAAAAGTGCAAGTTAAGCTAAAAATATGTAGAGTATGGATGCATGTACCTTGATTGATATATCAGTATAGATTACATTCATTTTTGTACGCTATGGAGCTACAATATTATTATCGTTTTTAATCTGCACATCTGATAGTCAGTGACGTTAGACAGTAGACAATTTGCCTTTCCAATGCTCCAGTTAAACCAGAACGGGAGGGTTTTTTTCATTCAGGAGCAAAAATGTAAAATCACTTTATAATTGTACCCTTCATGAAACTTGATTTATATTATTACAGGAGCATTAATATGTGGAGCCTATTTAGTGTTTATATGTTGTCTTTAGTTCTTGCTCCTTCTCGGTATTGTTATTGTTGTATCTATTATCTATATGTTATGCAATATGTTGGTACTGGACCACTAAGCATGACGATGATGACGTCAGCACTATTTTGTTTCTCATCTTGTCTTGGAACAGGCCAAAGATACAGCACCCAGTGTGTAGTCAAGTCTGTTGCGAATAGGTCATTAATTGTGTGTATCGTTAAAACAACAATAATAATAATTGCTATCACATAGTAGACTTAGTGCCTACACATAGCCCTGCTGATATCTTTTAGGCATTCAAGTTGAAACAGTTGTTCGCTCTACAACAACAAGTGTTTTATTATCAGAAGCATACTACAAAGTATGAAACTATCCTATAATTATTTTCACATATTCTTGGGCATAATTTTGACACAGGATTTCAGAATGGTTTAGCCGTTGTACGTCATTTAAATTTCGTGTGTGCAATTAATACAGATGAAAGCATGACCAGGGGAAAAAAATTGGCATTGTTTTGTTGTTGTTTAGTAACCGACTCTAGCTGGTTTCCTTTATCTTTCTTCCATCTATATTTCTCCCTTTCTTCTTTTACTTAATCCGTGCACCTTCTTTGTATCGTTGAAACAGTAACTTTTACAGGAGAAAAATATTTAATATGATTATTTCGAGTCCGATTCTGCCATTTTCTGTAAAAAGGAATTTGATTCTGAGGTAGAATAAAAAGTTTTACACTGCAAACGTTAGATAAAACTTGGTTGAATACGCCTTTTTTGAAACCTGACGTACAATACAATTTATTTAAGTGATCAACGTGTACACAGATTTAATGTTTAATGTTATGAACCAGTTCGTTCAAATCAAATTCATAGAAGGCAGAAGAATGCATAATTATAACATGGCTGTCGTCTCCTTCCTATGTCCTATGAGCTCCATGAAACGTTTTTATGCTTTACTACACCTGACTAAAAATGGCCCGTACAACATGCCATGAAGACATTCAATATTCAGTGCATTGAATGTCTTCACGGCTGTACTAGCCTTTTATTGTGATTCGTCATTGCCATAAGGAATCACGAAAAAACTATCCGTAACTCACTACATTTTATGCCCGCTGTTTAGTAACTAGTATAACGTTAATTAATTAAACTAAATATTCCAAAACAGTAATATATAGTAAGTTCTAAGTAAATTTCTTGTACAAGTCCGACATATTGGCATCGTAAACTTTATTGAAAAATGCATTGTATGTAAATGAATTTACAGGTGTTTCTGTATAGGTAAGGATATGTGCTATGAACTATGAATAAAGGGCAAAAAACAGTGCACACTGTAATATAAAAATTAAAACAACTCCTTCCAGTTGTCGTGTAGCTCATAGTTTGTGATGTATTAATAAATAGCATGCAATCTGATAGGTAATAAGAAAAAAAACAGTTTTACTTGTTATAGATCAATCAGTATTTTACATATTTATTCTGTTTCACGAGTATTTGCAGCTTTATACTACTCACTGTGTGTTTGCAGAAGCATGAGCTACTAAATATACTGCCAGTTTCAAGTTTTAACTATTTCAAACAAGGAAAAACTCGTATGTATATCTAATCCACTTTCGCGTTTTTTGTATGCAATTACAACACACATCCTTAACATTTATATAATTTGCATGCATACACCTACTTATTTATTGACAGTCGAATTTTTAAAATTTCTCCTTTTATTGTTTAAAACCTAAAACCAGGTTGTTTTATAACTTCAAAAAATAGTAATTTTTTAACCTGTAAATGCATTAGAGTAAAAAAAAACAAGTGTTTTGCTTTTGTTTTCCCCATTCTCCAAACTGGATTCTCACTAACCTTAAATGAGCACGTATTGAAAAAGCAGTGTACCCTTTATGTACAGTGTATAACTTAGCCCATTTTACATAGGATAATGCATTCGTCTTGGAAACATTCATCATTCATCATATGTTTGAAACATTAGGATGAGGATGAAGCATTTTTAGAATCTCTTTCTGGAATCATCCAGATATCATGTTTCAATTCGTATTACATATTAGCATGTGCATAGTGCATCATCTTTATATGGATATTGTTATTGCTGGATGCACTGGTAAACGCCTAGTTGCTTGAGGCTATAGGGGAATCAGGAGGGCCATTTTATGTATTCAAATTTCTAAATATATTTTCCCTTGACAAAATATATATTTACGTATGAATTTCCAAAAACATAAAAGATCCCAAACGTTTCTCACACGCTCAAAATGCCTTTTTTTCAGAATCAAAAAATAATACCACTATTAATAACTCATAAATCTATGATAGCTATGTAGTGTGCATAAATAATAGGCATTTTCCATCAGGCTTGCGATTTTTTTTATCGCGTACGTAATAAAAGATTAGACAAATGTGCATGCCGTAGTATGTGCACATACGAGACTCGTGCTTCGATGCGAGTCTTATCAGGCGTTAAGTTTACAATATTCAATAATTAGATTCAATATAGCTAGGTGTCATAATTATCTACCGTGATGGTGGGATGGAAAAGCCTGAGAATGGAGTTAACCTTTGGTTAAAAAAGTCTGAGTTGCATGAAAAAAGTTATTTTGATTTTTATGTAGTACGATATTATCAAACAAGAATAGAAGAGGCAATAAGACAGACAGAGAGATTGATAGTCAGTTTATAACTTAGCACCAAGTCTAAACAAATGTATGGCAAGTTAAAACATCTTCTGTGATTGTAATGTATTGTAAGATTTTTTTTTCTCAAAAGTTTGCAACTTTCAGAATGAATGGTTTGGAATAAAGAAATGACAGAGATTTTGTGTGCTTGTTACAAAGGAAAGAATCCGTCAAAAAATAACATCATACCATTATGTCATATTTATAATATTATATAGTAAGCCTTATGCACCGTCAACGAATATACATCATGGTGATACACAGTGTGATCGATTAGATAGAATAGATGATGGCATTACTTGATTTTATTTTGTGGTAGATTTTTCCCTTTGCCCTTGGATTACAGACGATTGGAATTTCAGCCTTTTACTGAAGCAGAGACAAAGTGTCTAAGACAATGCTATAACTATAAGCATATTATAAGCACTTTCAATCAATGCAATTATGTATTTAACTTTAACTAGTAGGGAAGCATTTTACATTGAGCAGAATTTTTATGTCATATTTTGCAAATTTAGTACCCTAATACTAAATTCTCTTCCCTTCATCGTCAATCGCCAGTAGTCAATAAGTAGAATATTATTTGTGAAGGCATGAAAAAAATTTGAGACAAAGAGCGACTAAATGTGGCAAATACATAGTAAATATTTACTTTGCAAACAACAACAACAAAAGTATTGTGGTTATGGTAGGCGATTCTTACCATTTTTTGTCCAAGTCGAGCAACTTTTTATTTATTGCATAATGACAAAGGGAAAAATACTACATCTTCAAATCCGGGTACTCTAATTTCTAATTGAAATAACTTGTTATGAAACGTATAATAATATATCATTTATATACATGTTTAGCTTTATCTGCTAAAACTCAAAAAAATAGTTATCATTTCCTCTGTAATAACTTTTTATTAGTTTATTGGAAATGTCAAAATCTCCACAAAAAACCAAACACAGATGCTTTGAAACAACAATGGTATAAAACTGATCATGGGAATAAGTCAGCCAAATCTTCATTTCTAACCGACCACCAACATAATAATAATTATTGTTATTGATTATTGAATAAAGAAGGTATACTTCGCAGACTAAATTAAATGGTAATACATTGTACATCTACAAACATCTACTACTGACATGTAATAACAAAACCTTTCAATCCTTTGCCATCTTGATTCGCTAAATGTATATATTTTTATATTGTATTATCGTCACAGTTGAACCCCTGGAGAGCAACACACACTCGCGGATTTGATCTCAATATATTATACATACATGACTCTTGTTCGTAAGTTACATGCTGATAATTTGATTGTGTGCAGGACAAGACGCACAGTATGCAAATATAAAGACGATTGAAGACTGCTGTGGAGATGCGTTTTTTGTTTGCTTCAGTATTTGCTGATGTGCAAAATCTATGCAACAAAGGAAAATTAAAGAGATCTAGTCATATATCATATAGCATTTTACAATTTTAATTCAGGATGTAAAAAGTTTCGTACTGAGTCAGTACAGATTATTAGGTATGTACATAATATATCTATACATGCGCGCTGAAAAGGAAAAATAACAAGCAATCCATTGCATTATTATGCATACATATTGTGGAAGAGAAAATAATATTATAACATCCCTGAAAAGGCTTAAGACATCTTTTTTCATTTTTACATATTATACAATAATAAATTCTTATATGGCACTACCAAAATGAAGTTAATCGTTTAAAATATGAACAAATCATGACCATGCTCATTTGTTTATTATACGAGAGATTATACTTGTATTAAACTGTATCTATTACCTACATGCATATTCTCAATATGTATGGATGTCTTATCAATATGTATGCAGTATGCGTGTGGGTATGGACTGACGTTATTATTTATGATCAAAATAGATGTGAGTGAGCTGGAAAAATTGACAGACTGGAGATTCTATACATATTTTAATCCTCCTGTACTTGAACACTGAACACCTTATTGGGTCAGTATAAGAAATAAGAAACAACAGAATTCGCTATTCGTTACATAACAATACACGACGCTTATGAATACCTATATGAACCCAACTTTAACTTTCTATAGATCGTCTATTATTAGGTCTTCTGAATATGTATATGATGTATAGGTAAGGGGATTTGGAATGTTTATTATCTATTAATATCTACGAATATAATGAGAATGTTAATACTTCAAAGTCACGATCTTGTTTAGTATTCATTTTATTATTTATGTTGAGACAAGCAGACATAAAATATTGAATGGATTGAACTTCTTTTCAGTTTTTTCTCTCGCTAAAATTGGGTAGACATATCTTGTACAAGCTAATAGGCAAATTGGTGAAACATTATGGAACATATATTTATTCATAGGAGGATCTATGTATTAATATGTTGCTTTGTACTCACGAAGCTAATTGTAATGTAGTTAATCTTACTCAACCGGCAGATATAATATACAAGAGACTTGTGTACTCTGTAGATAGATAATCTTAAATGGCATAATACACGGAGTTTTTTTGCCGGTGACCATGACCGAGACCAAGTGAGGAAAAAATGAGAAATATTTGGTATCTGATATCATAAAACGCTCTCGTCGAAAAGCCACAAAAAAGAAGACGATCGGCTTTTTTTTTACTTTAATAAGCCATACACAAATATTTAGCTATATCCCCTAATGAAAACATATCACCAAATGTCATGAGACCGTGATGGGCCATGTGTGGGCAGAATTACCACAAAATTCCGATTGTCAAAATACCGTCATGCAACCATTTTATTACAGTTCTATCGAATGTCATCGGAATCCCTTCAGTACTTGTCGAAACTTTTTCTATCCCTGCTATTTTCAGTGGTCAGTGGTTTTATCCATACTTTATCTCTCTGGAAAAATAGATTTGAGGATCCACCACTACCATTCTACCATGTCAAAAATATAAATCGTGGCAAATGCCCGATTCTGGAACTCGCTTGTTTAGCTGCACTAAAGAGAGTGGGCAGCAAATGTGTCACGGCTAAAAAGTTATCTGCTAAATATTCTGTGCAAAAGTTCATAGTTTGGTCACGGGTTAGAGGTTAGAGCCCCATTGTGTGTACATCGTTACCAATTTCATATATGGGATTGACAGTCACACAGACGAACTGACAAATCTGATCGGACTAGGAGGGCAGCTTCGCTGCCCTAAAAAATTAATGGCAAGGTAAATACATAAAATTTAGACTATAGATAGAATTTGACTTCTTCTCTTTCAGAATGATATTACATTAAGGGTAAATAATGTACAGTTGTATATGTATATGTGTGGGGAATTCAAACGATGAAAAACTAAACAGGTGAGAGTGAGAGCAAAAAATATAAATCATAGTTTGCATACACACAAACTTTAATACACGGAGTAAGCTAAAAAATCAGTGCGATTGTTGTTAATAGCTAATCGCTTCTATAATATGATTATGCAAATTGTTCTGATATGAGTTAAGAGTAGTGATGAGTACACAATCAAGTTAATTAAAGTTATGGTCCATGTACAGTGTAGATCTTATGCATGGATGTGTTTTTGCCTGTACACAAACTAAATACACAAACAAAAGTGTAATGATAACATTGCTGTTGTTGTGCGTTCATACATACATGTGCAATGTGTATTGTGTATAGTAGTATAATATGAAAAAGTAACAAGTTGCTTGACGAAAGGAATCCATGCAGTTGTGCATTCTTGCGTACAAAGGATCTGAAAATTGGTATTCTAATATATGCTCTTTTCACAAACCGAAAATTTTCCAATTCTTCTCTTGATCACTGCATGGAGAGGACAAGAATAAAGCTAGTTCTTCGTGTGGACGCGAGTTTTTACCATGTGTGCTTTAGGGCTTCTAAATTAGGCAAGGTATTAGTGTTCATGAATGTAAAATAAAAATTTGACGGCCAATCAAAAATTTATGAGTACTTGAAAAAACAAACAATGGTAATAAAATAGCATAAGTAAACTTTCCGTGCAATTTTTATGCCATTCTCCTGCTTCTAATAAGTTACTACGCGTCGGCTTGTACTGTAGATTTACTGAATTGCTGTGTTTTGCAGATTGTCCAATTAGCATTTGGAAAATTCCTTGAGTTAGCACATTAAATATGAGACGCTTGGAAAATTCTGGAATATGTAGTTTGTACTTATCCAAAGAACTATTACATACACCAATTATGCATGATATATTTTTATACATTTTTATAGGGAAGTTTTGAATTGTTAAATATAGAAAGAGCTTTCTTGTTATGTACCTCCGTATGTTATGTCATATGTGCTACATGAACAAATATTCTGAAATAAGAAAATATAAGCTAAAATAGACTATGATACTTGCATACAATATGGATGACTCCGTTTTTGGTTCGGTTTCAATTTTCATGACTCCAAGAAACTTTAACGAACTAATTATGAACGAACTATGAAGCACTGTGATTTTTGAAAAAATTCCGATTACCACTGGTTTTAAGATATTTAGTTTAAAAATTAGAGGTATAGATTTTTATTCAATCGATCAGTGGATATTAACACGCCTCTGAATTCGAAAATAGACTCAAGTACTTGATCAAGTTTGCAAACTGTCAATTTTCCTCTTCCGATAGCGCTTGGGTAATTTAGAATAGAAGAAAGAGTAGAAGCAGTTGAGACAAATCAGTAGACAGAAGACTAGGTAGTTTACGTCTGTCTATAGCTTTAGGTCTGAAAGAAGGAAAGGTGACAAGTAAAGTATGAAGTAAGTTGATTTAAGTTCCATTGTTGTTGGTTCCATCGTTGTCCCAGAGTAAGGAAATCTCCAAGCGGGTGCATTATTGTCTAACGTCCGTTGCTGTGGAGGAAAATATTAAAAATGTATGCTCAACTGATATATCTATGCTTACTGAATGTAAAAAATGTGATGAAGAGGACTTGAAAAAAGCACAACATTGTCTTACAAGTAGATTCCGTGGGCTCGTCGTCCATTTGCGCTTTGCAAATTGAAGGGTTTGGAGTCAGCGCTAGCGCCCTCAAGATTGCTCAAGAGGCTTTCGGGCTCTTCAGCGTTAGATTCTTCGGCCATGACCCATGGAGCCACAATGGCGAACATGACGGCCAAAACGTAAACGTAGTAGATCTACAAACAGTGTACAAATTCCAAAAATTCAGTTTGTTTTTAAAGCTTTGAGTATTGAAATAAATATAATTGAAATATGTTGCTTACCATGGATTTCATTTTGAAGATTTTTGAAGTGTTGGATATATTTCCAAAAGAGTTATTTGTTTGTAAGTTTTCAAAACTGTAGAAGTTGCTGACTTGATTTCCAAAGCTTCATCCTCAACCTTATATACCAAAATCCCGAGTCATTACTGCTGCGATTAGAAAAATTATTTTGGAAATTAAGGCTATTTTTGCCTTGTGATTTTAAAATTGGGCTTGTAACTAATACGATTCTCATACTCTAATTCTAAGAGTTTTTTAAATAATTATGATTGTAGTAATAACAGTTTGTCCATTTTTCGAGGCATAGTTTAATTGGATCCATACAGTATTCTTGTCTGTAGATATTGCATGTAACGTATGTATTGTTCTCTCATTATTTCATTAGGGGTCTTCAGATAATAATAATGTCTACTGTTTTTGTTTGTTTAAAAACATTCTGTTGGAAAGTTTTATTACTTGTACATTTCCTTTGTAATTAATAGGTATGAGCCTCACCTTTTAAATAAAAAGAAGAATGTTAAAACACTAATTAAATAATAAATTCTCGTAATATCCTATGAGTAAATTCGTACAAATATATTGTATTTATACTGTGTGCAAGATGATGCATTGGAAGTTGGAGTGGTATCGCTAGCACTCTTATACTACTGACAAGAGTGTTTCTAAATTTGTCAGTTTTAGCTGTTCAGGTGTAAAAGTCAACGGCTAAACAAAGCAAAAACAAAAGGCAATGATATGCTTGGAAAAATGCTTGTTTTCTGACACATTTTTCCCACTTCGAACATTGTACAAAATATATTTTCTCCGAAAATTCGCACGAGCCATCGTATAAACCACAATCTGTATAGCAATCTCTTTATTGAATTGACCTAAACACGAAATTGACCTTTAGCGTGTAGATTATGTTGCTGAATTTTTTTCTGTGGATAATTGATAGTATGAAAAACATGCGCATGCAGTAACTATGAGGTAAAAAACATAATGTACGTATGTATGTACAATGTACATACACCGATAGATTATAGTGAATGATATAGTGACTTTATGTATGTGTATAAAAACCACAAGTCAATAATATAATAGAAACAACAAAAATTGCTGAACTCGTGTAAATGAATTGCTAGTTCAAGATGCTCATAAGTCGGAGTAGTTGTACATATTGACGTTATGTCATCCATTCAATTATTCATTGTGCACCTACACACACTCCAAACAAAGATTTGACAAAAGCCCTCACACTTTTCGGAACTGTCTCCGACAATTAGCGGC
This sequence comes from Sminthurinus bimaculatus, assembly GCA_034698285.1. Classification (NCBI taxonomy): domain Eukaryota; kingdom Metazoa; phylum Arthropoda; class Collembola; order Symphypleona; family Katiannidae; genus Sminthurinus; species Sminthurinus bimaculatus. Next base: position 42,734 of record JAQIVE010000105.1, read on the forward strand.
AATTCACGCTACGTAATTTATCAGTTAGAACTATTTTCCCAACACTGTAGTCGGTCAACTTCACTAGCCATGGTATCAACAATATTCTATGCTTAAATTTTCGACTAATACTATACTACACTACATGTACTTATTTCATACTACATCACAATTAACACCGGAGAAATATTTATGCATTGTCTTGATTCTAAATTCGTATACTTCTTTTCCTTTTTGTTCAACCATAAAAGATATAATAGGATTTCAATATTTGAAAATATCGTGTGTATGCATATAGCATTTTAGTGAACAAAGATGCAGAAAAAAAAAGTCGAGAAAAAGCATCCACGCGTGTAAATTGAACCGTCAAATTTCGCACACTGGAATTTTCTAGCCAAAACTATAATTTGTTCAACCTACGCTTTTTTCAATAATAATAAAAACATGCAGACAAAAGGGTAAATGATACTGAAGTGAAGACGAGAAAATGACCGGATTTTTTTCTTTGTGGGCGTTATGAACTTTCAGGCTTAAAAAGTTATAGAACTGTTTTCATGTAGTGCAGTATATGAAGCACGTGTTGCGCGTGTAGTGTAGTTAGCCAATACCTGCACAATATTTTGTTTGCTTTTTTTCGGGGTTATTATGTAACCTTTTTGCACATTGGCAATGTGCATTATTTCAACTTTATCAATTCTTCATGTCCAATTTTTTATTTTTTGGCTTAAATTATCGATCTAGACGTAATAGTGTTGAGTCAAAACTATAGATGAATTCGGTACGTGACTGTGACCAATGATTCATTTACAATTAGAATTAGTATGTATGAAATTAGGCAAAGTTTATTTTCATGTCAATAATAACATCGACATACCACATATGCGTCTCAAATCTCAAAGTTGTGGGGGCTATTGGGAATTTTGTATTGTTTGCTAACCTATTAAATATGCCACAGTACATGTATCTATTTTTAATATTTTTAGACTGCTGACTCATCGGGTTTCTCATGTGACTGAGTTTATGCGGTCAGAAATATCTTCTATAAAATTCCGAAAAACAAAGTGTGGCTTTATTGCTTGAATAAATTATGCATAATGTACATGCGAAATATTTATAGAATGGACATGGCTCTAACATAAGACCAATCGAGTGTTAAAAAAATGTCTATATCTGGAATTCTTATTATGAAACACAGCTAAAAATACATGTCACAATGACTAAAGTATGTATTTCTTTTCTATTCGTGTGATATGAAAATGAATAAAGTTTGTTTAAAAATCAAGGAAGGTAGGGGAAGTGCTATGTATTATATTGTACGCGTGGTTCAAATTGGACTAGTTAATGACCCCTGTTTTTGCAACAGCAAAGCTATTATTAGCTGGAAGTAATAGAAAAATGTGATGCTTAACTAGTTGTTTGTATTTAAATGTCTAATTACGCATATTTTAGTTCAAAAACCGCGTTGTTGCTACCCTAACTCGTTTCGGTGTACGATTGCAACGAATATGAAATGTGCATTTGTGTATACATACAACATGTAGATGGAGGGTTTTGGAAAGAGTAGCCACTATATAGTTAATTTGGATGCAAATGGCTCAAAGAAGTGTTCCTTTAATTGAAAATTATCCATGTTTACCATCAACTAGATCTTGTTTACAGAACTACAGCACTTAAACCAGTGTGATCATTTTTATGGGAACTTTTATTGATTTGTTTTCCAAATTAACTACAGATTACAGATGTAACATGATATTATGTTGACTGCTTACACCTAAATATACTTCCAATACATTATATTTTATATTGTATAAATGGCTACTTCCTGTTTTTTAATTGTGTTATCATTGCCACAAATAATAATTTGCTTTTTTGTACGTGTAAAATGTTGAAATAAGAAATGTACTCACTGCCTGTACGTTACTAATTACTAATTACGTATATTTACCTAGTAGACGTTTTGACGGTTCCTTTTATAAAGTTTCCATTCTTTTAAACAAACAACTTCCATCAGTATGTATTTTGTTGATTTCGTAAACAAACATGCTTTTGGAGCTGAGACGAAATCCTTGATTTTTGTGACACTCATCAATGATCCAAAATAGTATCTCATAAAAAGCAACTGCGTACTGAATAATAATTTTCCTTTCCTCCAAAACAATTTCAAAATATGAAGCGAGCACGAATTGGGGAATTTTTTCATGACACTATCTGCTAACTAGTTTTGATCTTGAATTAAATTTACATACATTTTTATTGTATTACAGAGATCTACTGAATGATTCACATGCATTGACATAATCATTGTTGTATTTATGTACCATATGTTTTAAATACTATAGTTGCTTATTTTTGGCAGTGGCTCCGTGCAATATATGTGACCTCTGGCTTTCTTGGTTGTTTACAATTTTATAGTTGTTCAAAAACGATAACACAACAAATCATCGTCATCGTAATGATGATTTGGATGATCAAGTTCTAAGGACGTATTGTAATCAGTATTTCCTGTATTTAATGGTCTTCATAGAACTTCTCCTATGCCACACAGTACGGTGTGGTAGGTACAATAATTGAAACTTGACATAAACAAAATGTAATTATTGTCCATTTTTACAAATTATTAGTTTATTTTGTAGATTTTTATCGGTATCATAATAATTTTGTTCCTAAATATATACATACACGTATGTACAAGTACATTATAATTCTAAAGTTAGGAACTTCAGACAAGAATAGGACGTAGTAAACAGTACATAGAGAAATGGTGGAGCCATTTCGAATTTTGCATATCTATTAATACAATTCACTCCACATTATCTCATCCATGTAAGCACGAACCAAACAACTATGTTTATAATTCGTTTAGCGCTTTAATTTGTTTATTCATACCATTGTCAGTTTTTTATTGCATCTTACATTAGTGAACTCAATACACAACACATGGGTTAATTTATTTAACAATTCAAATGTATTAAATTATGAAAATTTTCGCACATTCATTAGCCTTTTCAATTCCCAGTCCTATATAAACCGAGTGAAACCAGCCATCATGCATCAAGTTCAACTTCAAAGCTCCATCAATAGCAACTGAGAAAGTGAATAGTTTTTTTTCAAACGCCAAATTTTCCTCCATATCTATTAACCACTATTTTTCCGCAGAAAAGTTACAAAATAGAACAAAGTCATTCAAGAATTTTGACGAAAAGGTTTGGTGAAAAAAGAGTTTTGATTCTCTGAATCGAATTGAATTCCTGCTGTAAAATCAGCCGAATCTTCACCTGTTAAAAGTACACAAAGAATTTACACATTACTCAAAATGAACGCTGGAAATATCGTAAGTTTTATATTTTATCAAAATTTTTCATTTTATTTTCAGTTTTGCTGGAATTTTTATCCCACCAAGATTTAAAGTATCTGGTTTTAAAATATAAAGCTCATGGAACTTATAAAACATTTTCTTTTGTCTTTTTTTTGTTCAAAACAGAAATTTTATCTTGCCTTGGTGCTCGCAGCCACCTTCATCGTCCAATGTCTCGCCGCTCCGTCTTCAAAGGAAGATTCGGCAGAAACGCACAAGCATGACACTGCTGAAACCTCAGCTGAAGGCTCAAAACCAGATCATGCCGTTGTTCCTGGACAATTGAACGGAGTTCCACAACTCTCGTCAATTCACAGTTCAGCTGAAAATGCTGGCGCCTCTACTGCAAGTCCAAGTGCCGCCCATGTCCGTGTGAGGAGAAACAAGCATCCCATCCGATATCACGCCAAGACACTCCGAAGGGAACGACGATAAACGACTGACCTGAAATTTGACAGATTTCTTTAGAAAATTCTGGAAATTGAAATCGAGAAAAGTATTTGAGCCGAGAAAAAAACAAACAACTTGAATGTATAAATGTATGTGTGCGAGTGTGTGAGGAAAGATGAGAGATAAAAGGAAGATTGCGATTGACATGGCCCGTCTAAAGTCACAAAATATAATTTACCCACCACTACCCGTTTTATATAATACTGTATTACACCAATGCCCCCAAATATTTATTTTATCATTAATGTATTCTAAAGTGTTTAAACATAAATTATAACTTTTAGAATTGTAAGCACTAATGTTAACTTACTACTGTATACTAATGTTTTCGTCGTTAAGCTATAAATAATAGTAATCGTACACTTTATAGTAACTTGCTATAATTCTAGAAAATAAAGAAAAACTGAAAAAAAACTTAAAAAATAGTGGTTTCTCTAGACCTTACACTTTGTTCATAATATTCGTTTTTGGTATCCGCACATGTGCATGTATGTATATATAGTCTCGTCTATAAAAGTCAGGATTTCTAAATACCGAAATGTTATTTGAATATCAGAGACCGATTACAGATTAGAAATAAACAGCGGAATATCTGTTCATAACTCATAACTAGAGGCCGCATAAAACATTAGAATTACTGATATGCAGCTGGCTGCATTAACTAGTGTGCAACGTAGTAATTAAAAATATAGTTGATTAGTTTTGTTAGTTGGTAAATACTGGGTGCATATTATGTATATATGTGAATTGCAAGATTTACGTCGTCAGTTGTCAGTTACCTATCCCAACTATTTTTAATATTTTACTCGCATAGCTGAAGAAGAGATCTGTAAAGCAAAAGAGGAACAAAAAACAGTTAGCTTTATAAATTTGTGTGTACAAAAACGAGCATAATTATAGATACATAAGAGTATGCATATTGCATATATACAGGCTTTGGTTTGAATTGCATCGTCCTCAATTTATAATTAAACACTTTTCTGAAGATACATCTGCAAGTAAATATATCCATAATTCCATCATATTATTGTAATGACATGACATTGTCAAAAATAAAAATAGCAATTAGTTGGCTGATCGAAAACATATTATTTTGTTGATTGATTAAATTACCATCTGAGTGTTTATGTACACATGGAAGTGTCTGCAGAAAGGCCATTGACACTGCGTAAAAAATAAATTATTATATTAGAACATTCTACTGCTGCTCATAATCATGATTATGGAGAGCAAGCAATTAATAGACAATATAATATCTAACACATGTTTATTGTAACGGACTTTGAATCTGAAATGATATAGCCTCACTTTCATGTCGGATGAATCTATACCAAATGGCAATAATATCTCCAGATAATCGATAACCAGTGTACAAAACTGTTGGGTTTTGTATACGAAACGAAAATCAAATCGAAATCTCAAAGGAAAACCTAAATACTTTAATTATGAAGTATTTACAAGTAATTTACCTACTGTTTCTTCTCTTTGCATTCTCATCCTGTTCTGTAAGTAAATTGTTCAAATCCAATAAAAAATTGACACATTAAGCACATAATACGGTTTTGATTGATGACCAGTTTTTAATTTTTTGGCCATCATACATAGATTTAATATTTTAATTACCTTGTTAATTTTGTGTATTACCTCTGTAAAGATTGAATCAGGGGACGAGCTCACTCATGTAGCATCACTAAATGACGAAGCACCAATTTTCGAGCGACAGGAAGCTCCTGGAAGTTTGATAAAAGGAGTCGGTAGTAAAATCCAGGCCGGAGCTGCAAACTTGATTCAAGGTGATACAAACAAACAGTGATGTTGATAATATTTCATTTCAACGCATTTATTTTCTGACCTCTTCTCCTGAAATTCTCATAAAATATAAAATACACACGCGCACATGTATAACATTGTTGATTTATAAATTATGATTTTTTATAGGTGTTGAGCATTTTGTTGTTGGAGTCTTAGGAGCGATAAACAATGTCGATGTTCAGAGTCAAATTCAGGGAATAGTTCCTGAACATGAAAAAACTACTCCGGAAGACGGGGAAGAAGAAGAAACTACCCCAGCACCACCACCGCCAACAACTACACTGCGTACCACAAGAAGGCCGACACGTAGAGCAAGGACGACCCTTCCCACAGAAGAAACAACGGAGAGGGTAATCTATAGCAAAAAGCCAGGGTACAAAATCAGGCCGAAAACAACGTCGCCAAATCCAGAGGATTCTGAAGCCCAATCCGAAGCTCCTGGAGAGTTACAAACAACGAGTAAGGTTGCAACATCTGCCCCAATTATTCCTCAGCAACAACAACAACAACCAGCAGTCCCACAAATTCAATATGTAGTTATTCCAAACTATCACCCAATCTATCAACCTCAATATCAACAACCAATTTATCAACCGATCCCACCCCAATATCAACAAATTCCAAATCAACAACAGCCAATTAGAACAGACCCTAATGGACAACAACCAGCTATTTTGGCTCAGCCAGCAGTTAACCCAATCGTAAATCAACAACCCGCAGTTTTGACTCAACCCATTGGTGCAGTTAATCCAACTGTGAATGAACAAATTAAATCAGTAGTGAATCAACAACAACAACCTCTCTATCCCTCTTTACCTCAAGCGAATCCAATTATTCTAGTCCTCCCTCAACAACAACAGCAACAACCAAATCCAGTAATAGTTCCAGCAGTCCAACCACTCCTGCAGCAACAACAACAGCAAGAAATTCCAACTACAACTCCCGCACCTCCGCCAACAGCAACAACAACAGTACCCACGACCACCGCTGAACCCACACAACCTCCAAGTAAATTGCAGCAATTTAGTTTAAACAGGAAGCCCCTTGTACCCAGAACGCCAAAGCCCGTCGTAAGCAATTTTAGATTGCCATTGGGAACCATTTTGAGGCCAAAAGAACCCTCTTATCCAAGTAAAGGACCAACGTCACAATACAATGAGTCACTGAAAAATCAACTTCTTGTGAATCAAAGACCTGGAGTTATCATCAATAGATTTCCACAGCAACCGTTAGTAGGGTCAAATCAAGTTGTTCCGGGTTCGAACGCAGGAGGAGGAAGTGAAGTAGCTCCAGGAGAAGAGACTGGTGAAGTTGTTACTGAAACTGCCGTCACTGAAGAAACTGAAATTCCAGAAGAAAGTGAAAATACAGATCCAGATAATGAATCAGGACGTGCTTAGGGAAATTACCACTGAATATTAAGGTTTTGGATACACATCAACGATTGAAATGGCGTAATATGAAATGAAAGACTTTCCTTACCTTGAAACATAGAAATAGCTCTGTGTTACTGCTTAATATTTAATGTATCTGTTTTTTCTTTTGTTATTGTTGCTAGCTATATATGTAGTATTTTAAATTTTGTATTGGCTTATACCTTATACATGATTGTTTCTGTTAACATTCCCTTTGTTGTCACGATTTTATTCGTAAACTACTTACGATTGGTGTAAAGTTTGAATAAAAGAATTTCAACGTCAAGTTTTTAATCTATAGTTTTGAGTCTACATGCGAATACTGTTTTGAATCTTTAATTTAAGTTGATTTGATTACCTTCACTGAAAAAAGCCTTGGATTTTGAGAAGGTGTAAAATTTAATTTATTTTAAAATTTATTTTATTTGAAATTTAAAAAAAATATGTTTGCAGTTCAATTAGGTTCGGAAATCCAAAGAAAGTTGTGCATACAATAGGCCATTTTCTAGTCAATTTATGTTTTTTCGTATTTTTCTAAGAATTAAAAAAGCAAAATCTTTATAAAAAGCGTTTTTTATTGTTAAAAATTGTTTTCGTACACTATAGTATACACATGTGTTTATGTATAAATGAACAACAGGAAACAAGTTATGATACTGCAATCAATACAAAAAAATAATACGGACAATTAAATAACAACTAGTATGTACACTGGTAAAATGTAGGATGTATAAATATATAAAATGTTTATAAAATTACATTTCCCCCATAGATTTACAAAAAATAACAACAACAACGACAACAAATTATTAATAATAAGTTAATAACAATAGTTATAAATATCTATTTAATTCGTCTAGTAATTAGTCGTGTAGAATCCGTGATGATAGGTAGGGGTATGACCGGGTGCGCTATGGTGAGCTGCATGGTTGTGTCCTCCATGGGCTCCTCCGAAACCTGCACCTTGTGAGGGATATCCTCCATGACCACCATAGTTTGACCCAAATCCTCCAAATCCGGACAAGAGTCCAGAGAAATAGCTTCCAATGCTTTCAAGTCCACCGCTGGTTGGTCTATGGAACTGCAAAAATGATGGCCATATTTTTATAAAAGACTGCTAATTGGAGTAACCTTAGTTACAAAAGCTCTATGCATAAATCATGAAGCTATATATAGCATGTACAACTTACAGTTTGGTAATCTTGTGGTCGGTAATCTGGGGGGCCTCTGATGTTGGCGGACTGTGCGTTGACGAACAAATTATCATTGGTGACGATAGCTCCTCCTATTCTTTCTCTTTGAGCTGGACGTTTTCCGGGGCTCTTATAGTTGATCTTCTTTTTTGGTGCTTTGCCGCTGCTGTTTTTCTTTTTCTTTTCAGCTGGACTGTCATCCTCCTCTTCGTCATCCTCATCATCATCAGCGTCAGCGTCATCGTTTCCTTCGTTCTCAAGTTCAGTCACATCAACGGGCTCATTTTCTTCTGGCTCGTCATCTTCTTCCTCGTCGGGACGGGAGGAGTCGTCTTCCTGATCTTCTTGATCCTCGGCGTCATCTTCTTCCTCAGAGGCGTCCCTGTGTTTGGCAGCAGCTGCAGCCTTCTTATTCTTTTTGGATTTTTTTGCACTGTAACTTTTTCTGGATTTAGCTGGTTTGTCATCCTCAAGTTCTGGGACAGAAACCTCAGGTTCACTTTCCATCTCCTTTTCAGAGTCATAACTGTATTGAACCACGGGAAGGATTTCGGGGATGTTGGTCAGTTCCTCCGAGGAAGTCTCGACAGAGTCGAAAGACACAGCGGGTGCGACTTCGCTCAATACTGGCTTGCCCTTCTTCTTATTCTTATTTTTGTTTGCTGGGGCGGCAGCACATATTGCTATACTTATGCATAACACCTGGAAAAAATTGTAGGTTGAATATTAATTAAAAAACTTTAGCTTTTGTGTTCCATTCTTTCATTCTGAAATATATAGTGAGACATTTTCGATAATCAATGTGTGTGTATGTGTATGATGTGTACTTCAAGTTGACATCACACAAACTTGATAAAAGTATATAAAAGGTCAAGAAACGTTAATGTTATGTGCTTAGTAAGTCTCTTCTACTTCTTTTAAAGTCAGTATCGGAGCCAATGTTATAACGTTGACTAACTTTTTTGATTTGATTTTAAATATTGAATTTCATAACTTTTTTTAAAATAGCTGGCAGTCAGATGAATCGACTTTATTTTAATTAGTCACATTTTTTAGGCATGTGAGGGTGATGTTTAGTATTACCAAGCTTGAAAGTATGGTTTTATTTGTTAATGATCCTAACTTGACCGTTATGTATTGATTCTCCTATATGCACACACATAATTAGTAGCATTCATCGGTGAATATTTCACAGAACAACACAAAGCATTTAGACAACGCTAATTTTTATGTAATGAGTTAGGTATGTAAACAATAGACAGGTATACAAATATATGTAATGTATGTATGTGTGTGTAGTGTGTATGTATATAAAGTGTGTTAATAAGCCCAAATTTTGTGTTACTCACCAATATTATCGGTTTTATCCAAGCCATGGCTTTAGGCTTTGCCCTTTTCCGGGAAAAAAACTGATTAAGAACAATACAAATATGATATGAGACACAATGAAAAATGCGACTACACTTTGTGTGGAATCTTGACTGTTTTCCGTGATGACAATTTTGAGGAAATGAAAAAGAAGTTTGCTTAACTTTTAACTTGACTTGTGTCTGAGCTCGACCATCAAATCCAAGAATCTACATGTTGTCTATAGCTTTATTGTGCATGTATGCGTATACTTTATGCTTTCCTATGCACGATTTATGTACATATAATTTTTTATATATCTATATATTATTATGCTATGAATGATTATAATGCCATCAGATAGCCGCAGAAGATGAAACTCTTTGATGCTACTTCCTTATTGAAAAAGCGTTAACGGAGTCAGACATATCATAATCATCGTGGCAGAAGAGAAAAGAAACAAGAGGAGGAGGAGAAGAGAGAATGTAAAAACATGTGTGTGTGTGTTTGTGTATTATGTACATACACCGAATAATGTGATACTGTGTAGACAGTAAAACATTGGCCAAAAGGGGAAAAAAAATCTCTCTTTTTATTCTTCTTCTTGTTGTACCGTTCGTGTAGCTACGAGAATTTATGTTAGGACTAACTTACATTTTACACTCACTTATACCTACATAGATGTACAATATTACACATGTTAGTAGATAGTTTGAAACCAGATAGTTACACTTTTCATAAATACGACAAAGAAAAGAGAGAGAGAGAGACAGAAAATTATCATTTATAAGACTAGGGAAAGAAAAAGCAAAAGAGGCAAGAAGACTAAGAAGTAGGAGGAGGAGGACGAGGGCGAGCAAAATACATACAATAATAATATATATTGTACCAAATTCCGGTTATCAATCTACCCCAGCAACTTTTCGAACATTCATTTATGATAATAATAATATTGTACATACATAATCATAAATGAATGCACTGTAGAGAAAGAAACGGTCTCTCGAGATGAACTCGATTGGATATAGAAATACAGATAGATACATATTATGTAGGTATATGTATATTACAAAGATGATGACGGTCATGAAAAAGAAAAGAAAAAGAAAGAAAAGGGAGAGAAGGAGCGGTGAAAAAGTTGCACACGCACTTTCATTCTCTTAATATTTGACATTATAATCATAATCGTCACGATGATGAAAAATATGAAATTTCTGGTGTGCAAATTGCAATACACAACAATAATACAGCATGTAAACATAAATAAAGTAATGTGTAGGTACTTGTGTGGTTTTGTTTGTAGTCTGTCAAATCAATTTTCTTTCCCTTTTTTAGAATAATAAAAGATGCACCCATGCAGTGTGCAGTAGTTTTATAACCAACACAAAACAAAGTTTTTAATATCAAGTAACGGGGTAGAAAAGTTTCTCTTTACAAAATCCGTTCGAGATCATATAATGTATTACTTTATTTTATGTAGATATGATAGACGGAAATTATTCTTGACACACATGATTTCTGTGTCAAGTTCGAACGTCACGCAAACTATAAACACACATACAGAGAGAGAGAGAGGGGGAGAGAGAGTATAAAAGATTGTAAAAGTACAAAACTTGGAAAAGTAAGGTCTATGCCGAATGTTTAAGCTCCATGTAAAGTTACTATTTATTAGTGTATGTACAAGCGATTCCTTTTTACTGGTTTAGGTGACAACCAATTTCTTTATTCTGACAAGAAATTGAGTGTGTTACTCGTTTTATATGGATATATAGTACCAATACAGCTCACTGCATAAATAAACAATTTTGTACTTTTTTGGAGCGAGCTCCCCTCATTCTATTGTATCATGTTGTCTGTCCGTCTTTCCGTATGTATACTGTCCGCGATTACTCCCAAACGGCTTAACCGATCGATATGCGGGTTTTTTGTTGACATTGCCTCTTATTTAGGCTTGTATTGTCGAAAAGATTTTTTTAAATTTAACAAATGTGCAAAAATTTGCTCTTTTTTTGGACTTTCCCAAATAGAACGGGGATTTGCGTAAGGGCTGTATTAGGAACATTTTTACTCGTATATTACAAATATCAAGGTAAAAAATAATCTGTTTTGAGGTACCATATCTAATTTGCAAAAATGTGAAGAAAAGCTGCCTTGTTGCATTTTTTGTGCTGTTAAACGGGGAGTATGACAACAGACTCGTGTATGGGCCGATATGAAATGTTTGCGCTTCGCTGTCTTGCTCCCGGTACTCATGTACCCGTGTTTATTTATCATTTAGAAACCAGAAAATCTAAAGCAAAATAATTATGCATGTTTCTTTTTCAATTAAAATATTCAAATTTTCATAGCAAATTTTTGAAGCGTCTCAATGCACATCTGACATTTTACACTGTGTAAAATGTTTCCTAAAAAGAAGTATCATTTATATGTGAATTGCCAGGAACAACCACGTATCTCGGATTTGAGCTTCCATTTACTTGCATTGAAATACCATGGTAACAAAGCCCGAGATAAATGGATCTTCGCCTCCGTTATTCGTTATTCGGTTTTCACATTTTTCTTTTTTAACAATATAGTAATGGTATATCACAGAATATTTGAGGCTAATTTGATTGTCAGCCCTTCATTTACTTCGTGTTTTACTTCTGCACTTCTGCAAATCTCCATAGTTACTCCAGTTTTTCAACACGTAGGTAATGGGTAGAATCTGGAGTAACTACTAGCTACTTCATGTTTTCATTCTGCAGAAGTGCAGAAGTAAAACACGAAGTAAATATTCTGTAGTATACCATTATTATGTACAGGGTCCTTCGCAAAAGACTGGGTAAATGGAAACTTTCCGCTTGGGAATATTTCCCTTATGTACATATATTTACTCGATGATTTCTTAATAATGCATAAGCAAAAAGTCATCGAGTAAGTGTATGTACATAAGGGAAATATTCCCAAGCGGAAAGTTTCCATTTACCCAG